>MU224171.1:4937771-4957944 GCA_018584345.1 Thuja plicata
AACAGTGATATATGCAAGCATATTTATTTACATACAAAGATTATTCTTAAAATATCTCAATATGAAGTCATAGTAAATGAATTAACACTATTTAGTGAAATAAAGAACAGAGTTTCCCAGTACAATGTAGTAAAATGTAAAGTATCCTCCCGGAATAGTGGAGGGTTCCAAATAGAGATTGATTTATTTCATTGCACAACAAATGCAGTATAATTATAGGAAATAAATTCTAAAATGAATTTTGTGCTCAGTTTCTACCTATAATTCCTACGTCATTTATGTAGCTTCAGCATTGCATTCGTTAGTAACTTAGTACCGGATCTTCTGTTATGTTGAATTAACTATATCTTGTTAGTTATATTGAGTTGGGTTGAATAATTGAACTGACTATTGGTGAATTTCCTTGCAGAGAATTACATATTGGCCCATAGCTTTCTACAATTTGAGCTAGTTTGCCACGTATCTTCTGTGTCGCTTAGCTCATTAAATCATGATTTTTTATGTTCATCACGCAACTTTCTCCATGTATTGCTTGCTTATCATTGACTTTATTTTAATTTTTCTATAAAGTTGGTATGCGAGAGATTTTGACCTGGCTTCCTGGTAATATTCAGAATTCTCTTTGGAACTCATTCTTGTTGCTTTTATTTGCAAATATGTTGTTGTTTTGACCATGGTTTTGCATGGTGTAAATGCAAATGATCATTGTGGTTGGTGCCACTATTTAAGTTGTGTGCCAACAAGCAAGTGGAGTTGCAAGGAGAAACCAGTTTGTTGTTTGGTAATTAAATTTCTCAAAGTTCTCTTAAGAGCCTAATATTGTCTTTATGCATATTTAAAGTTCAAAATTTTGAATATATTTTACATAGAACATCATATGTTTATTAACTACTATAGTAGTTGATATGCTTACTTTGAATGATGCTTTCTTACAGTCTTCACAAAGCCAGAATTGATTGACTTTAATGTGCGAAAATGGTGGCAAAACAAAGATATTTCCATTTGGTAATGTTTCTGATGATAGAATAAGAGATCTTTGTACACAACTCTATGCCTAACTCGGCAGTGCCTCATGTTACTTCCCATTGATGAGATATTCTTTGCAGACAATAACGGACCCAGAGCTGACAGATGATCATAAATCTACCGGTATTCTTTGTGTATATTTTGTAGATCACATTCATGAAATAACTATAGATCTCTCTTGTATACCATTTTGACATTTTTGATAATTCATTGGTATCTGCTTCTCTACTTCTGAAAGGTTTCATTGCTAGCAAAAATGCACATCTTTTATGTCTGCTATTTTGCCTTTTTCTACTCTACATCTTGCCTTAAGGTTCTTGTGGGAAAAAATTTCCATGGGAAGGATTGGATAATGTATGATATTTATGTGTCACAAATTCTGGATTTGGCTACTGTACCATAATCCATTGGAAATTGGTGACAGCCTCTGGAGATGTTCTCAAATATTTGTCAATATGATGCCCCCACGGCTCTCATACCGGTTTCATATTCATAAGTACTGCACAAATTATTCGATTCTAGGATAGTTGAAATGGTGCAGACATCATTCAGCATCCACAAAAGATGATAAGAAAAAAGTGAAAAATAAATTGATTTAATGTGGTTTTATTCAGAAGGTATCATACTGAATTCATGTGTGATGTGTGTCTAAATGATTGGCTTCTTTAAGAATAGTATTTTGTATTATGAACCCTTGGCTTAGCTCACTCAGTCTCAACTATCGCTTTACGTAGCCCAAGTTGTGGGTTTAACTCCTAATTTGCCCATGGTGCAGATGAGGATCCATTTCACATCACTTGAGAGGTTGTGTGGGGCCTCACATGTAAAGAGATAAGCTCTAGGTCACTGGGCTTAACTCTTGTTTCCTTTTGGTCAAAAACAATTTAAAAATATGTTTTTCTATTATACACTATGCTATGGACTCTTGATATGTAGGTTTGAGAGCATTTGGATTTATCTTTTTGGGAACAATGCATTAAGTACATTTTTTGAGATAGAACATTTGTTAATTCCGAAGGGAAAGCTACACTACCATTAAAAAAACTAGACTAAGGTTGTTAACATGCAATGAGAAATTGACACATGCAACCGAAGATTTTTGATTCCTTGCAACTGATCTATAAGCTGAAACAATATTCAACTCCGCATGTTACTATTTTTTAGTTCTATATAAATTGAAGAATCAAATTGGATGAACGGTGATCGATGAAAAGTATAGCTAACTTCCACAAAGCAACTCAAATTAAAAAATTAATCATAATGAAAAGAAAACACTAGTTGAATAAAAGATAATTCAATACAAATTTTGAATTAATCACCAACTCTAATTCATTTTGCAATTTCTTCACCCATAAAAATGAACAAATTTAAATGATTGAAGATTGCAAGGTCAAAGCTCTTGGTAAAATTGAATTTTTTTTGACTCAATTCATTTTTACCCATACACATTTCCTTTATTGTCTATCCACCCCTATTTATCCCTTTGCCTTTTTGGTCGAATGAATTTTGTAGCAAGATAAAATGATGCCATGATAAACGAAAGGCAGATTGAACTATTTTCCTTTTCCTTGTGACAAATTCTATTAACCAGCTAGGAGTACCCTTTTAAGCATGTGTGATTCCTTTCTTATAAGTTAATCCTAGTTAGCCAAAACTCATATTTGCTGACTGAGTTGGGGTAGATTGCAGTGATGGAGAAAACAATGGAGTAGGATGAGGTGGAAGAGGGAAAGAAGAAACATGATAAAGGGGACAATGAGATCAAGTATAGACAATTTATCGGGTCCTTAGGATGCATCAATGCATAAGTTACTCTCGTGCATCATAACTTATACATTAGTGCATTCTAGGAGTTGGGCAGACATTTCTAGGTGGATGTGTAGAAGGTGGTACATGCGAATAAGATGGTATAAGTGGTTGAGATGATAGAAATGGTGGCCAAATAGGTGTTATTTATTTGGAAATGAATACAAGGGATGGTAGTTTGATTGTTTCACCATAAATAGTGGCATTAGAAATGAAAGGTTTTGTTACTTGGCGATTTGAGAATCCAATTTTATTGGAGGAGGATATTCCACATTTTCCTTGAAATGGTTTTGAACTTCTTTGATTGAACTTCTAAGAGGAACCTGTTATGATACAAAATAATGGCTAGCAATCAATTCATGCTACCTTCTATGGCGGCAGCGATGCTTCTGGCACTATGGGTAACTTTTTTTACCTACTGTACCTATCCTATTGTTGTGATATACTATTTGGATCTATCAACCTATGTCACTAACAAATCCAAATAGTATATTGACATAGGCTGATAGATCCAAACAATATATCACAACAAAAATCAAAGTAATCAATGAGATTTTGTTTGTGTTTTTATCACTTGTCTTTTCCATTGGCTCTCTAAGTGGCATAGGCTTACTCCAAAACAACAGGATAGGTACTTTTGTTTTCTAATCATTGTGTATATTGACATAGAACTAGCTACATTTTGTATCTGATTAATGCAGGGAGCCGTGACAGGATTTGTTGGATTAACAAACAGCTATCTTGCAAGCCTTGTAAAGAAAGTTGCAATGCTTAGTCCTGTTGCTTAACTAGATCATGTTACCTCTCCTTTATCAAGAACTACAACACCAATAAACCTTGATCAGGTACTTTATGCAATTGTTTTTTAACTACATTTCTATACTTTTATTCACATATCTATTGTTTGCTCACCATTTATGCTGACATGTATACTTGGCTCTAGACATCTATGAATACAATACATCAACGTAAGTTGCAGAATTATCTATTGATTTTTAAACATTTAATTACTGTCATCATATGCAAACTCAAAAACAAATAACTGATGTTGTAAACTATACAAAGACCTTTTATTTCCTACTAGTTTTAAATGCAAAATGCTAACAAAAAAATCAAACAGAGCACAAAATCCTACTAGTTTTAGGCAAATCTAAATCATCATTTCACATCTTTTCTGAGTTGAGCATAAGATGCCCATTATACCTAAATGAACCTGGCCATTTCTCCTCTGGCAATATTAATGCTATGTGGTTATAAATGCAAAAGTTGAATACTAATCCCAACAGCAAGAGTCTCATACATATTATATATATATATATATACATATTTTATACGATAATATATAAAAAAAAAAAATTTTAAAAATGGCACAGGCTGTCAAAATTTTGACACAAGGCACTTAGCATATCGACACCGATGCTATACATTCGACGACATGATCAACCATTGCTCATCAAAATTTTGACACAAGGCACTTAGCATATTGACGTTGATGCTATACAATCAATGCCTTAATTGAGTAGAGTTTGTCGACATTTAGACTAACGTTGGTCACCTCGGTGGAAAGTAGGGTCTAGGCTGGACCAAACATTTCAACACATCTTTGGTCAATAAATCCACCCTATGTGTGTTGAAATATCAATGATAGTTTAGTATGACATAAAATCGATAAAAAAGATCGATGACAATGGTGGTCATTTTGTAGACCAATTGGTGTCTAAATTTTGACAAATCCTCATAAAAAATAGGGCTAAAATTTACTAGTGAGAGTACAAGCTGGACCTAACTCCGTCACTGATAGAACTTTCAATATCACCAAGATCCTACGGAAAACCTTCCTTGAAATTCACACCTACTACTTCAAAGGAACTAGAAGTTCACAAAGCCATAGACATTGTTAAAGAATTCACATCTTCTTTAGATAACACAAAAGAACAACAATCTTAGACTGGCTTTACAAAGGAGAACCTATGGATTCTGAGGTCAAACATGTACAGATATCCCTAGAATGGTATGGAAAGGGATATGATCTCCTCAAATAGATGGGATATAAAGGAAAGGGACCTCTAAATGACACAAGAAGAGGAATTATTGAGCCTATACCCATGGAGTTCTAGAATACCAGAGACAAAATAGGATTGTGTTTTAATACTAAAATTGACAAACCTGCTTCAAAAGACAGTCCAGCCTTAGACAAAGGGAGTGATGAAATAGATGAACTAGAGTATTGGTCCTATGAAAGATTATTACATGTTGGTACAAAGAATCCTGAATATCAAAGAGAGTGCTATGTGCCTAGCTTTGAGGTACCTCAAGATATCCACATACCTTTGTCAGCACAACATCCCATTCAAGAGGTAGGAGACATAACAATAGATGATTCAGAGATACCATTGATAGCAATAGCTACAGCAAGCACACCCTGACGATAGGATTTACATCCTAACTGGGGGCAATTGGTCATAGTTTCACATGTCCTTGATCTACCACACTTTGATCCGTAGGTATCTAACCGGGTACATCAAATAACCATTGTTGAATACTTAAACATATCTGATGATGAGGTCACTGACTCTCATGATTATGAATGGGATGAGCTATCTTTCACCACTAAAGATATTGGAATAGATACAATTCACATGTTTGTGGCTCCCTCAGCTCCTCGTGAACAGTCTAACACTACTCCCAACGACACTGATAATCTTGAAGCAGAGGAAGAGTTCCTTCCCCAATCATTGATGAAGATACTGGTGTTCTCATAAGTCTAGAATAATTTCAGAGGCTACAAGCAAGAAGCCTCCTTTTACGGAGAGATGACGATGATATTTCTACTGACGAGTCACTAGAGTTTGGTCCACATATGACTAACAATGACTCTTTTTATGATGATCTAACTCTTATTGATCTAAAAATTGAAGAATATAACTTAATAGAACATGTTATGTTAGTTAATGGTCTTGATGCTAACGCAATGTTGTCCTGCCCAGAGTCTGACTCCCTATCATTGATAATTTTAGACCTAATTGATTGGATTGAAACAGATCCTGCTCCTATCCTGGACTTTCCCAATGACTATACTTTGGCTTGTTATCTAAATTCTTGTGAACCTCATCCCTCTTCCACCAATGCAAGGAGTGAGAATATTTCACAAGAGGATATCAAGTTTCTCAGTCAAAAATTGAAAAAAAAAAGAAAAAGAGGACTAATGGTGAAAACCACTTTGTGGCAGTATCAGATCCTAAATTAGTAAAAACAAAAGATGTATCCAATGGTGAAAACCTCTCAAAGGGACCAAAGGATGAGATTCTTGATATCCTCCCCAAGCACTTTTAGGAAAGGTCTTCAATATTGATTGAACCAACACAGCCAGTAAATTTGGACACCATTGAAAATCCTCAAATTGTACACCTTGCACAATATTTGTATGAAGAAGAGAAGACACAGTTCATAGAGTTCCTGAGGGAAAATAAAATCAAATTTGCATGGTCTTATATAGATATGCCTGGAATAGATCCTAATATAATCATGCACCACTTATCTATAGCTCCCAGGATCAAGCCTGTGAAACAAAAACTTAGAAAAATGCATCCTCATGTTGCATTGCTAGTAAAATCAGAGCTAGAGAAATTGTTGAAGGCTAGATTTATCAGATTCATTGCTTGCATAGGATGGATCTCCAATGTGGTCCCCGTGTCTAAATTTGATAAATCTATCAGGATTTGTATCAAATTCAGAGACTTAAACAAGGCATGTCCAAAGGATGACTTCCCATTGCCTAATATAGATATGATCATAGACCTCACAATAGGCTACCAAATGTATTCACTAATGGATGGATTCTTGGGCTATAATCAATTAAAAATTACCCCTAAGGATCAAGCTAAGATTGCATTTACATGTGCATGGGGCATATTTTGCTGGAACGTCATGCCATTTGGGTTAAAGAATGCCGGTTCTACATATCAAAGATCAATGACTACTATATTCCATGATATGATGCATAAGAACATGGAGGATTACGTGGATGACACCCTAGCTAAATCCAAAGAGAGGAGCACTCATATTAATGACTTAAGGAAGATATTGGATCGTATGGAGGAATTTTAACTTAGGCTCAATCCAAAGAAGTGTGCCTTTGGAGTCCAATTAGGGAAGTTGCTAGGATTCATTGTTTCAGCAAAAGGAATTGAAGTAGATCCCGCCAAAGTTAAAGCTATTCTAGAGATGAATCCTCCATGCAACATCAGTCAAATGTGGACATTGCAAGGGAGACTTCAATCAATCAGGAGATTCATGTCACAACTTAGTGACAGAGCGCAACCCTTTACCAAATTACTACATAAAGGGGTCACCTTCAAATGGGATGAACATTGTGAATCCAACTTCAGAGAATTGAAAGGATACCTAGCTACTCCTCTTATTCTTATGGTGCCTATTCATGGAAAGCCATTACTCTTGTATATCTCAGCTACAACTACATCATTAGGAGTATTATTAGCACAAGAGGATGAAACAAAGAAAGAAAGAGCTATCTACTACATCAGTAGAATGCTAGTCTCTTATGAGCTCAATTACAGTATTATTGTAAAAGCATGCTTAGCAGCTATCTTCACATCACAAAAATTGAGACACTAAATGCTCTCTCATATAGTAAGGCTTATTTCTAAGATTGATCCTCTAAAGTACCTTTTGAGAAAAACAATATTGACAGGGTGTCTAGCAAAATGGGTCCTCATCCTAAGTGAATTTGACATTGAGTATTTAGATAGGAGGGCTATTAAAGGACAAGTCCTCACAGATCAACTAGCTGATTCACCACTTAAAGATGATGAACCTCTAAGGATTGAATTCCATGATGAAACAATTATGAATTTAACTGAGTACCCATGGAAGATATACTTTGATGGTTCTTTCACACAACAAGGCTCTGGAGCAGGGGTTCTGTTCATAACTCCTCAAGGCTACAAGATACCCAAGTCTTACAAATTGATGTTCCCATGCACGAACAACATTTCAGAATATGAGGCACTAGTAAATAGTCTTAAGCTTGCCATGGAGTGGAAGATTGTAGAGTTACACGTGTATGGTGACTCCCAGCTCATCATTAATCAAGTTAATGGAGATTACTAGACAAAAGATGAAAAGTTGACACCCTACAAGCAACTGGTTGATGACCTAAAGAAGTACTTTTTATTCATCACATTCCAGCAAATACCCAAAATAGAAAAGAAAGCTACAAATGCTATGGCTACCTTGGCATCCATGTTACAACTAGAGGAGAATCAATTTCACTATGACTTCTTGGTGGAAGAACTATCCTATCCTGCCTTTGATACCCCTAAAAACCAAGTAATCTATGCTTTGAACACCCCAGACCAATCTCGGTATGCCAATATCATTGCCTACCTAACTATCCAAACCATTCCCAATGACCTATCTAGAAATGAGAAAAGAGCCCTGATTAGGACAACATCATGTTATGTCCTCATAACTAATAACTTATATCGATGAGGTCTTGATAGTACGCTTCTTAAATGTTTAGAAATCAAAGAGTCTGATCTCGCATTAAAAGAAGTCCACGAAGGTGTATGTGGATCACATTCGAACAAATTTTCACTAGCAAAGAAACTACTCAGAGCAGGCTATTACTGGCCTACCATGGGGAAAGATGCTATTTAGTTTTCCAAGACATGTCTTAAATGCTAGATATATGGAAATCTCATCCATGCTCCTACCAGAGAACTTATACCTTTCATAACACATTGGCCATTTCAGCAATGGGCCTTTGACTTGGTTGGACAAATATATCCCAATTCTTCAAATGGAGACAAGTTTATCATTATGGCCACTAATTATTTCACAAAGTGGGTCAAGGTCATGCCGCTAATCAAAGCCACTGGCAAATAGGTGGCTATGTTCATTCTAAACTACATTATCTATAGATATGGGATACCCTCTTCAATTATAATAGACAATGGGGGCCAATTTAAAAATCAAGACATTGATGACCTTTGTGAACAGTTCCACATCACTCAACACTGCTCCTCAATCTATTACCCTCAAGGTAATGGATAGGCTGAGGCATCTAATAAGAATATTCTTAAGATCCTACATAGAACTGTAAGTAAGTCTGGCAGAGACTGGCATCTACAACTGAATCCGGCACTATGGGCCTACAGAACAAGCATCAGAACACCAATTGGAGCCACACCATTTTCTCTAGTCTATGACACTAAAACAGTACTACCTATTGAGGTTGAAATCCCATCTTTACAGATATCTTTACAAGGTCTTGTTACTGATGAGTAGTACCACATAGATAGGGTAAATTCTTTAGACCTACTTGATGAGCACAGGCAATAGGTGTTCAATCATCTAAAGATGTACCAAGCACATATGTCCAAAGGGTACAAAAAGAAGGTCAAACCATGAAAATTTGAAGTAGGGGATCTCGTCCTAAAGGAGAATCCTAAGAGCCAGCCTAATAGAGAGCAGAAAGGAAAGTTTGAACCTAATTGGCTGGGACCTTATGTTATCACTGATACTTTTGGGACTATAGCTTATCAACTAGATACACCTGAGGGAGACATTCTTCAAGATCCTATCAATACTCTACATTTAAAGTGGTTCTACGCTTGATGTTTGACTAGCAGAGCCTGTACAGTAAATAGTTCTCAGAAAATACCAAAAATATTTAGAAAATTGATCCTGAAGAAATCCAAAAACAATGGAAAAAGTCCTGAAGAAAGGGTATCCTTGGTGAAAACCTGGTAAACAAGCACCTTGATCCTACAAAAACATTAAAAAAAAAGCAAAAATAGCAAAAAAATTGAAAAAGAGAAAAGTGCCCTGATGACAACCAGGTGAAATAGACATCTTGGTAGTGAAAAGAGAAAGAAATAATATTTCCAAGTGGTGAAAACCTGGCAATCAAGCGTCACTTGTGTTCTGCACTCCATCTATCAATGCATTGCTAATACTAAGCCTTCACAATTACACCTGTGGTAAAACGTTGACTTCATTTCCTAAAACAAATATCTTATCCTCGCTTGGGATTTGTCTGTATTTCTATCTTAGGATCAAGTCATTCTACACTAGGGGTATCTTTTCCAGTTTGATAGGTTGTGTCTGCTAGGTTGTCATAGGATGGTTTATCTTGTGATATGATGCTTCTCAATACCTTCACCAAAGTATCACTTTCATGAACAAGGTGACAGAAACATTGCACTAACATGAATGGTGTTCTAACGACCACCATTGGATTGCAAATAGGAAGAAATTTATACACAGACATGGAACACATATTGCTTGAATTCCAAACTTTTGATTGTTGAATCTCTACTGCGCTTGAAAAATGAATCAATAGTATTTCTCAATACTACCTAAACATAGTTTGATCTTGGTTTGATTATGACTCTTTTATGTACCCATGCTATTTTCACTGGGGTCATCTAAGCAGTTATGAATTTTATTTGATTGATTCACAATTGATACTTTTTATGTCTTCTGAGTTACTCCATGACATCTGTGCAAAGACAAAGAGTCACAAGGATGGGGGCATAATGTTTTTCTTAGTTTTCTGTGTATGGTGATTGTTCCAAATGCTCCTATAAATTTCACCTAACTTGGATGTTTATCGTAAGAGCTACCACTATGGGTGGGTAGCCGCATATATCTTGATCTTTGTTATGTGTAAACTACGGTGAGGTTGAAATAATTTCCTTGTCTATTTTCTGATTCAGATTATCACTAAGGTATATGAAGCATAATGTACCCAAGGATATGAATTTTAAAGGTCATTGTGAGTCCAATATCTTGCCTTACATAGATTCTGATATAATAAAAGGATGGTGACTATTTTGTTATCCTGGCTTCTATGCCTTGATGCCTAAGTCTATTTCCAACATTTCAATAAAAAATAGTATTCATACTTTCATGATATCAGTGGGTATTAGTGATTGTTGTACTATCAAGTGGTATCCGTTCCAAAAATGCCCAATGATGATAAAATATTACAATATCTGCAAATTAGTGATAGTCCTAAGAGTCTACATGTAGCTGCATTTAGAGATTGCATGATGCATTTTTTTTAAAAAAAAGAACAACATAAGGATTTGAGCTCAAACTCCTTTCTATTTTTTAATTCATCTGAAATCCAAGCTATTTACACATCCATGATTCCCAAAATCTTTGATCTATCGGGAACAAAATCAAACTCACCTTTTCAGTGTGATTAACTTGGTACTCGTGTGTTTGCTCTTAAACACACCATCTTTTTCACTTCTTCTACTCCATTCTTTCATTCCCCTACCTGATTCACTGTAAGTGATACATTCTTTCAACAGAGGGATTTCATTCTTTTTCCATCGATTTCATTCCCGAGGGGGCATGATCACACTATTATAAATCAAATTTTTGCTCAAAACAACATTAAAATGACTTTGTTATCAAACAAACTAGGGGCATGACAATTTCCTTGACTAAGTCAAAACTATTGGATAGAAAGCTTTGGTTCTCATAAGCTAGATATCTTGTGTTTCCTCATTTTAAAAGATTCTTACTAAGCTCCTGGCAGCTTCATACTGACTTTTGGATGACAACCAAGTTTAGAATTAGTATTATCGATCTTTGGATGACAACCAATTTAAGAATTGATATCTTTAAGATCTTTTATTGATCTTTAGATGACAACCAAGTTCAAAATCAATACTATCAGTTTAGTTCTATCAAGTGCGAGATTGATCTCATGAGGCATTTCGTTCGATCATGAGCAAAATTCTCAATCTTTCTGAAGTCAACATCAAAAACTTTCTTTGAATCAATGTGTTGATCGCACATCAATTCAAAGAGGGGCAAATGTAACCACCTAGATTTGGTCTGCTCTGACCATAGACCCTATTTTCCCTAAGTGTGATCATACCCCCAATTACGTCCAAAGAACTCTTCAATCGGCTGGCATAATTCATTCGAATCAGATTTAATATCCTAAGTGATCTAATCACTAATTTACATTAATCACTTTAGCCAATTCAAACCAATCAATTCAATTCAATCAGTTCAAATCATAACCTGGCTAAGGTAATTAATTTAAAAGGAACTAATGAAATCCTATTTATACCTCATCACTTGCAAAATCTATCCCCTAGCCTAATTGATTCAATTTGGCTATAGTCCTAATTAATTATTACAAAGCAAATCAAAGGCTTAAATGATTAATTAAATCCCTATTATTGAATGAATATGTTATTACAACAATTCATTTTATTAATATTCCCTCAAACCTAACCAATATCAAATACTCAACCATGAGTTCAAACTCATCCCAACCCCTTCTCACATGTTAATTCTTCTTAATTAGCTAATTAACCCTAATTAGCTAATCCCCCCTCCACTCATTCTCTCTCCTCCCATCTCTATCTCCTTAATCACATCCCTTAAGCCTTAATCCTAATCCTAAGCTATCCTTAAGCTTGTCACATTCCATTAAGGTGTGATTAGGGATTCAACCCTCCCCCTAAAGTCAAAGTTGTCAGGCTTGACTCTAAACCCTCACCCATGCCTCTTAAACCCTCACCCATACCTCATTAATGCTTTCATAAATGAAACATTAATGTCTCTTACATATTCCTTCCACCACTCCTCATTAATGAGTCTTACACTCTCATTAATGGTAGCCCTTCTAGAGTCTTCTCCCCTTCCTCCATTTCTCCTATAAATAAGATGGAGTATGAGCTCAAATGGCCCTTGATTTTATGAAATATATTGTTGTAATTCTCCTAATTTTGAAGTGTTGAAAGCATCCTTATGCTTCCCATATTTGGATAATTGAAGAAGCAATCTTATGTTGCTCACGTTTTAAGGATTTTCATAGTGCTTTCTAGCTTACTTCTGAATTATTTTGTTATAACCTTCATCTAAAGCTAGAATGCATGTTTTTGAATCATTTAGATTAATTTTCATTTGAATCTTCCGTTCTTAGGTTGTATTTGTCACTAGAATATACATAATCTGAGGGCTATTATGTCATTTTTTATACTCCTCCTAGATAGAAAGCAATAGATCAATTTTAGTGATTGTTAATGTTTGCTAACCTCTTGTTTTCACTAATGCAATGATTTATTGAAGTGTTGTGTCTCTTAATAGGTACAAAAATCACACACACAAGTAGGAGCAAAGGTATTTCTTAGTCAAAATTGTCCAAGGAAACATACATAATAGAGAACACTCCAAAAGACAAAGTGGTAGCATATATCATTGGCAGACAGGAAGAGGTTGAAAGCTTGGTCATCCTTATCACTAAAAAAAAACATTAAGAAATGGCACCCAAGAATGGTGGTATCTCAAGCATTTTTTAGTTACAACCATCATTAGTGCATGGATTCAGGCACCCACTGATCCCAAAACCCAAGTCTGAATGAATGTGAAGGTAGTGGAAAAAGGAAAGAAGAGAAAAGCTGAAGAAAGAAAATAAGAACACACAAAAATAAAAGTGGCCTGAAGAGGTCACAAGTGTGGAATCCGGGTAGCACAGCCTAATCACTACATGGATAAATTAGAGAAGAAAATGTGGATCTAAATGCATGGAATAAACATACATCCAAGCAAGAGACATTTCATGTACCTATAAAAGGATGAGAACCATTATCCAAAAAACAAGAACTCTCAAGCAAAATGCCACAGCCTAGCAGACAAGATGGACTAGGGTGACTATGACAATCTTTATCGGGGCTATGAATGCTCAAATGGTAGTATAGAAAGGTTATACTTGGGATTCAGGGAAACATTTGTCGGGGCTATGAATGCTTGACTAGCAGCAAAGCTCTTTTTGGGAAGTCCTAGTCTACATGGTGAAGGTTGGGAATAGCTAACGAACGTTTGAGTTATCGCAATCAAAGGTAAAATAATGGACACACATGAACACACACTAGGGAGACTAGCAAAAAATTTAGAACTGAAATTCATTAAAAGATTGTTAACTCATATGTTTCTTGGTTTTCATTCTACTGCAAAACTACAACCTGAAAGAGTCTTGATGATAAAGAAATGCCTTGGTCATTTCTCCTTTTGTCGAGGCTATTTGTTGTGGGTCCACAACACACACCCCATTTTGGTCCTCTGACCATGGGGACCCCCCTTCTTTTTTTTGTGTCTTTTGGTCTTTTGAGTCTACCCCCTTTCCAGTCCCTCACAAATAAGTCTCATTACCAGCCTGCTGGACCAACCAGACACCCTTTTTTGGTCTTTTCACCCTTTCACCTTTTCGGAGGACCAAGTCCTCTGAAATACTGAAATGGCCGAAAGGCTGAAGCGTGACCCTTTTGGTTTTTTTGACCTCTGAATATACCGAAAGCTGTCTACCTCTAGACTTTCAGTGTTTCGGATGCTGAAACATCAAAAGTGATGACGTCCCCTCATGGGTTATAAAAGGAAAAATGCCCTATTTTATCTCACTTTGTTTTTATTTTGTCTCCGGCGTCTTCTGAGTAGTGACTTTGCAAGCTTTGTCCTCGCTCCTTGTGGTTGATCACCCCACGCCCTCGACCTCCTTGTGTCTTCCTCCTCCGCTCCTAGCTCTCACGAGGTAGGTTCCTTCCTTGCCACTTAGTGGTTTTTTATTCTTCTCTTCATGGTTTAGGTTTAGGGTTTCACACCTGGTGCCTGTCCATCCCAGTGTGTGCTAACCCCCTATTCTTTTAGGAATTTCTAGGCCCTTAGCCTTGTGGGAGAAGCCCCTCCTTGTCAGGTTGGGTCAGGTCTTTCACATTTTCTAGTTAGGGTTTTTTCCTATTTTTGGTCGCGACCTTTGTCGCAGGTTTTTGGCCTCCAAAAGGCCAAAAACTAGGTCCTGTGTCGTCCAAGTGGTCCTCAGAGAGTCAGCCTTTTTTGCATTTCAGACCTCTGAGACGTTCGAAACACCAACAAGATCGAATCTCTGAGGATGTTATCTCCCTTATGGGGTATCATACTTTCAGAGTCTGAGATCCATTTTTCACTTTTGGCATCTGAAGAATCTTTTTAGAATTTCGCACATCGAAAAGCCGACAGGTTCCATTTCATTAATGACTGTTCTTTCGCACTTTCAGCTTTTTCAAACTTTGAACTAGTTTTTGGTGCCTGAAACCCTGAAAAGGCTGAAAGTGTGAAATCTACATTTCTAGCTACTTAGAGAGCTTTTTACTCCTATTTTCCTTGATTAGTCAGTTCTTTTTAGTTTCTTCTGCAAATAAAACACTGATACTTTCATATTTCATTACAGGAATGCCAAAGAAAAAGACTACATCACCAATAAAGTACTTATACAGGGGAACACTCCCGCTTCCAAGGTTGGCAAAAAACACCTTGAGATCACCGATATTGATATCAAGAATGTAGATTGGGATCAATTCCTGACAAGATATTCCCAACTAGCCAGGAGATCAAAAGATTGTACCTCACTAGTCATGTCAGGACTAGTTAACGCAACAACCCACCCAGTGGCCATCACATCATCCAAACTGATCATGACTTTGGAAAATCATTATGACTCAGATAAAAGGGTGGTCCAGAACACAGAGGGACATGTGGTATTGGATATCAGACCAAACATCATAGAAGAGGTCTTCCACATCCACAAGGGCATAGACAAATTCTATGACTTCTTCATAGAAAAGGGCAACAGATGGTTCAACAACAAAGGGGAAGAGGCGTATCACATTGTCAATGAGAATTACCTTAAGCAACCTCTCCCCAAAAATAGGCTAGACAAGATAGACCTCAGGAGGGGGTACATGAAAGAGGATATCCAGGAAGCCCTAACATTACTAAGCTGTGTATATGGATTACCTTAGTCCTTCCAACTGGATAATTGGATGATTCTGTTAATAGAGAAAATCAAAGGCTGTAAGTTTAGGTTCAATTGGGGAACCAACATCAGTGACCAGTTGGGTGAACAATTGGTGGCAGTAAAGCACAACCCTAAATTCTATATGAGTACCTACATGGTATACTTATTGGCAGCACATGAAAACTACCTGGGACTCACCAAGAGGGGAAACATAAATGATCCCAACGCATGGCCTCACATTGTGTACCCCTAGTTACAAAGAAGGAAAACATGTCAGAAGACATCCTAGACTATAGGATAGTCAATGACGCCTTCACCTTCACAATCATCTGATACATTGAAGGTGATTTTGCGAAGAGGATGTCAGAGGAAGCAACCACTAAGGTGAGGGTCATTGGGGATTACTACATATAGTACAAGACCTTCACTTACATCTGAGTGGCAGGGTCTACCCTGAGACCTAAGAAGTTGCCCCGATATCCATCTGATTGGATAATCACCTTAGAAATGGCTAGACAGCTCATTGATGCCTATGAACATATCAAACACAAAAAGAAACATTGTTGGGACTTTCCTATTTCTTTGGGCCCATACACTTTACAAGATATGAAGGTCTACAAATCCTTGGCCTTTAAATGGGATGAATGCCCACTACATCTCTATAAAATAGTCCAGCCAAGGTTCAACCTGATATGAACATACAACCACATCATTAGTAGGTTCTATATCCATGAACCACATCTGGAAGACCATTAGATCAATTGTGTAGACGATCATGAGGTCAGGATTCAAGATTATTGTAGGATGTCCCTCACCCTTGCACAACACACATTGAAGACCCCAATTCCTTCGCAGGTTTGGGAGAAGGATTCAAACAAGGTATTAGAGGCCATCTACACTTTGGATAAAATATATGACAGGCCCATCATGAATTTCGAAGTGGATAAAGATGAGAAGGATGACATTGAGTTCCGGGCTAGGCATGTACTCAGAAAAATGGAAACTTGGATCAAAAGGTCTTATAAAATGGAGCCAATCCCGATGAAAATGTTAATGGATCCACCCAAGAAGGTGGATAAACACCATGAAGAGAAAAATATAGTACCACAATACAAGAAGTCACCACCACAACAGCCAAATACAGTGTATGGGCATGAACGCGCAGTAGAGTATGGGTTGAACCCAAGGCACAAGGCTCCCAAGACTAGAATGACTGGGCAGATAGATCCTCCAGCGAGGTCAACACAGGATTCGCCAGATGAAGGGCCATCCACTTCTGGACAATCTCCTCCTACCACTGAAAAGAGTAAGAAAACATATAAAAGGAAGATTGTAGACGTCTAAAATCATCCTAATATTAATTTAATTAATATTCCCATAGCATTATAATTAATTATAATTAATTATATTTTTTATATTCTTCTATTTATTTAATTAAATATGATTCACTTTCTTTAGTATTTAAATTTAATTTAAATACAATCCTCTTTAATGTATTAAATCTTATTTATATACATTTCCCTCATTAATCCCTTTTAAATAAAATTTTAATTTATTATTCCTCCACATGACTTAATTCTACTAAACCATAATTAATCTAAATCTAATTTGGATTAAACTAATTTGAACCTAGATCTTACCCTACCTCACATCACTCTCACCAAATAGACCTACTTACTAATTAACTAAGGTTAATTAGGCTAATTTCTTGATTCATACACATATTAGTCCTAATTATTTGCTCACACATGTGTGATCAAATTTCCAAAAATTCACTTTTCCAAATAATCCTAATTTGGTGCCAATAAGGTTTCTTACAACCTTGATGACACTTTCTTACACTTTCTAAAAGTGTTTTATTAGACAAAAATTCTTACACCTCTTACAAGATCCTTCACATGTGTGCTTTAAGTACACCTTGACCCATCACATCAAAAGTTGCTCACACATGTGTGAAAAAATTTGGCCTCTTGCATGGCTTATGTGTCCCTCATGTGGCACATATGTGGATGCCACATGAGCTCCACCTCATCCAAGCCCCCTCTCTCCTCTAAAAAATCAATAATTAGAGGCCATTGTCAAGAGCAAATCATCTCTTATTTATGCATTGTTATCATGCTAGTTTAGTGTTTGAATTTTATAGCTTATTTTCATGTTCATGCTTTTAGTTCATTTAGAAATCACATCTTAGGTTTAATCATGGAATGAATCTAGTTCTTGTTTCAAATGTATGTCATTCTAGTCTAGCTTTGCATCTTCATCATCCACATTTGGTGAAGGCTTGAGACAAGTTCCACATACTTGTTCTTGAGCTCTTCATTTAGTTGAACTTAGTTGCATTTAGTTTCAATCAATTATCTAGTGTAATTTTAGTATTGTGTTGGGAGAGCACACCCACATAATTCTCTAAGAGAAAATCAACAAGGCATTGGGTGCCCTTGTTTAGCTCATCAGAGGTTGTGATGGAGTCCCTTGTTTTCTTAGAGTATGTTCTTAGACATGTTTTGTTGTTTTAAATGATTTATATCTCTAACGTTTGCATGTTTGAGCATGCTCCCAATAGGTAGGACTTTAGCACATATATTTTTGCACGCCCAGTGGGACCCACGTCCCTAATTTTCAAAATTTCTAACATATTTTCTGTGTTTTTCAACATTCTAGAAAATGTTTATACAGAGCTGTCTCCGCACTTTTTTTGTCATCCGCGTTCCCAGACTACCATTTGCACAGACTGTCGTCTGCGCAGATCACCGTCTGCACTTGTCAACAGCTGTCTCCGCGTATAAAAATTTAGATTTAATTTAAACATGTTTAGACATATTTTTTTACTGATTTTGGGGATTTTAAGTCTCAGGTTTCTGACAGGGTCTTAATTTTTAAGAGTTAAACGCTGCCAAAATCGGTAAAAAGTTAAATATGTTTATTTATTTAAATCTATTTTTTTGCTATCTGCCTATTGTTCGCCATCTGTGCAGGAATTCGACCGTCTCCGTAGATCACGGTCTGCACCATTAAACTATCGTCTGCAACTTTTTAGTTTCCTGACAGGTATCAGTTTCTGCCTTTCACAGACTGTTGTCTATGCTCTGGCTTTACTGTCTGTGACTGTACTCTGTCGTCTATGAAATTTCACTATAATTTGTAATCTTTAGCAGATTTTAGGGTTACTGATATCTTTCAAGGTTTTAGAGCATCATTTTTTGAAGACCAGAATATCAGAGACTACTAACTTTGTGTGTTTGTAGGACGATTGGAGAAGACAAACAAATAAAAATACTAATACTTGTTCTTATAGGTTGCCTTGGAAATTCCAACCAAACGATCGTGCTTCTTAGCATATGTTTTTACTAGGCACCTAGATTTAATTAGGAGGTTTATTTGTGTGATTCAAAATAAACATTAGGGGATTATGCTCTCTTCCCTTTTGGGAAGATCACAAACCTAGACATGTTTATTTTTTTTTAGGAAAATAAGTCTTTATTTTGGAAAGAACAAAGTGTTTTGCGTGTTTGGGAGAAAATGACACTGGGTAGGAGAGTATGCTCTTTTCCCCTTGAGGGAAAATCAGAAATCTAGACCCCTTTTTTTCGCCAATCCATCTTTAACAATTAATCCTTTAGATGGTCCTGTAGGTTGAGGAGAAAATCTCCTGGGAATGACCCACATGAGAATGAGGTATAAGCCACACCACTCCAACTCACGTTAAACAAATTTACTTTTTGGGGTTAAAGCCTCGGGAGTCGATTGACATTTGAGCTTATACTCAGCTCTCGTCTAACTTAAGTGCAGCCTCATGGTCTTAATCATGTCTATGTGACCACTTTTTTCAAGATGCTCTATGGGGCTATACATCAGAATCATGCTTGCACAGACATTGAGGATACAATCAAATGGAAACCCTTACTAAGCACTCTAGACATAGAAGCTACCTGATTCACCTCCAAACTAGGGTGATTTATTATAGTGAAAGGGGAGGGGAGAATATTTCCCCTAAGATCCCCATCATACGTGTTCCAGGGTATTGTGTTGTGAAAGAGATCTTTGTAGCACGACAATAATACCTGGAAAAATGCAAAAACACAGGCGCTCTTTCAGGAGTGACACTACTATGTGAGCCGAAGGACTACCAAGCAATGGGTCTATAATATTTTATTCAAAGCCAATTCCTTAGGTAGACTTCAGTTTGAAGTGCTTGTAAAACATTGACAAATCTAAAACACAAACAAACATTCAAATAAACAAAATTTGTCACACATGCTTGTGTAAGAAATAATAATGGAAGAGCAAAGGAACTTAAACAATCTAAGAGAGTTAGAAAGGGATAAATGTTACCATGAGAAAACCAAATCTAAGAGCATCCATAAAAAGAATCAAAGACATAGGAGACAAGATATTTTATAAGGGGAAAAGAAAAGAAAAATTCCTTTATGATATTATAAATGAGGCCATAGCCTAAAGAGAGAAAAGAGAGAGAGAGAGAGAGAGAGAGAGAGAGAGAGAGAGAGAGAGAGAGAGAGA
>MU224171.1:4958023-4976065 GCA_018584345.1 Thuja plicata
GAGGAGCATCTCTTAAATAGAGATGAGAGAGAGGAGTTAGAATGTAACTCCCAAGTCTATGAATGCCACCATTCATAAGTGTGTGTGACAAGTGTCAATATCCTCTTAAGGAGGAATAAACTAATTTCCTTATAAAAGGAATTACATAAAATGAGTTGTCCTCCCACTTGGACTAGAGGACAAAATACATGTAGGGATTCCCTAGGAATCTCCTAAATAAATAAATAAATAATACAAGTAAAGATTAGATATTATAACACCCCCCTTTAATCTTTACTTGGGGTGTTTACAACAAGGGGTATTAAACACAATTTTTACAAAAATATGCAACTTGATCTTCAATGTAAGGAAAAAATTGTATTGTCTTCAAGATTGCAAGTGGCCTTCTGGAAACGTGATGTACAAGCATCTTCGACAGAGCCAAGAGAAGTAGATGAGTCCTTTAAATGTGTTCAAGTGGAAGTATATGCACATCTACAAGTAGTCTTGTGATTCATATGACATGTGGAATTCAATTAATGTCTTTAATGTGCCTTGATGGATCGCCTGAAACATAGAACAAGAAAACAAGAAACAAGACAACTACTATCCACAAGAAAAATTTCATCTCACATTCAAGTTAGTATAACTTTTGAAATTTATAACATCAGAAGATAATTGTAAGAAAAATGTCATAGTATAAACTGAGATAGAGGTTTAAAGATAAATGTAATTTGTTCACCAAAATGTAATGGAGCTAACATGATATCAAGATAAACTAAATGCTCAAATTTCCAAACTGAACAAGTTAGGTATTGAAAGTATTTATCAATGCTCCCATGAACTAAATATACTAATACATAAATGACCATAGACAAGGTCAACTCATGAAACCTGCATCAAGATTGCATCAATCACATGGATATAGACAGTCCACTAATGAGTTATCTCACTGCAAGAAAATGGGTTGCAGCACCACCACCTGCATAAATCACGATCTAAGCAATAAAGAATGTAGTGCATTATCACATTAGTATAATTATCAAAGAAATATGAGAGAGACAAAGAGAAATAAGTAGAATATGAGACTCAAGCGCAAGATCCTGATTTTCTAAGCATGTTTACCGTGGTGAGCCATAAGACATGATTATGAGTAGAAAGAACATATTGCCTTCAAGAAAAATTGAAACCATAGGAAAACCCATGAAAAAAAATCCTCTCACTGAGGAACATAATAAAGAACCATCCTCTCATTGAGGAACATAATAAAGAATCAGCCAATGTAACTTAAAAATGGAACAAGTTGATAAACATCAACTGAAGCATGTGCATCCCAGTGCAACTTACAAATGGAACATGTTGATAAACATCAACTGAAGTAAGTGCATCCCAGTGCAACTTACAAATGGAACAAGTTGATCAACATCAACTAAAGTAAGTGCACACCATTTATAGGATGGATGGATACTCCACAGGTCCCTTCAAAGAATGAGGTAACTATGAATCAGCTATAACTAATGGGTCCTTCATAGTTAACTGTGATTATTGGGTATCATGATGCAACTTACAAAATGTAATAAAATATAACGAATCAGTAATGATACTCATGAAGGCAATAGTGTAAGATAAGCTTATAATCCTGAATAATTGGAGATAAAGAAGAGCTAAATGTAAGAGCAACATTATTGTAATGGATATCAGTTAGAAACTCCTTTGATGGTGAACATGAGAACTAAATAAACCATAGACAATAGAACATAATTATCTATCTAAAAAGAGATAAAAATAACTAGTTTTAGTAATAAACAAAATACTAAGAATAATGAATAATTTGAAACGAAAATAAATTAGAAATGAGAAAAGTAGCGAATAAGTAGTTAACATTAAATAAAATTACAAGGTGAAGTTTAGTTTAACTGAATGTTAAATGATAGAATTAAGCGAGGAGCTTAATATAAAATATATTAATTTGAGTTTGCTTTTTTCTACAAAATAATATTAATCAAACAAATATAATGGAATTTCGGAGTATATATCCAATAAAATGAGATTTAATACAGTGAATAATATATAAAAAAGACTATTGTAATTTAACGCAATGGTAATCGAATTTTAAATGGTGAAATATAGTTAATTTTGAGTAAGGATAGGACAAATTTTTGTTTTTGAATTTGATTATTGAAAGGTATAACAAAAATATATTAAAGATATGAATGCACCAAAAGAAGCCAAAGCAATAAAATGTTTTTTTTTTTTTTTATATATTTTAATTTTTTTAATTTTCAAATGAGCATCAATTAAACAATACTTTAAATAACAAGAAATAATAAAAATTTAATAACACTTTGAATTAAAAAAAGAATTTATTAAAGTTTTATATGAAATTTTAAGCTTAAAAAATTAATCAATATTCTAATTTAAAAAAAAAAAAACTAAAAATTTTAAAACTGTATTATAAAAACTTAGTATTTGAATTAGAGTTCTAAAGTTGCTCAAAATTCAAATTTAAAATTACTTTTTAAAAAAATGCAATTTAGAAAAAAAAAATAAACTAAAAATATTATTATAAAAGTTTTGGAAAAAAACATGTAGTAAAAAGTTCTTTTAAGATTCAACTTGGGAAAGAATTCTAAACAAAAGTAAAACTTAAAAAAGAATCGTAGATTTATTTTGATAAAGCTAAACTTTAAAGTTTTAAAAAAAAAGACTTATAGGAACAAAAGGAAATAGATAAAAGACAAACGTGAAATAGGTATCTACTACTACCGTAAGACTAAATAGCATCTTTGGAAAAATTTAGAGATGTTACACTTAAGACTGTTATGATTGCATATATAATAAATTCAAGTACGTTATGAAAATGAGTGCAGACAAACACAGCAAAGGTAGAGGTCGTAGAGAGAAATGATGTAAAAAAAACATAAGGAATAATAATTGAGTGGAGCTGTTGCGAGCCAATGAGAAGGATGAACAGACATATTTGAACATCGAAGGAGATTAGGGAAGGAGATTGGGGAAGGTAGAAATGTTTGAGGGTAGAGCTGGTGGAAAGGTAAACAGAGGGAACCCGCAAAGAAGACTGAATTCTACAGCCCAGTCAATAAGTAATGCGACTTGCCAGCATACGACCAAACGTTACAGAGAAGAAACGTTAGAAACTAATAGTAAGGAAAATGTGCAGGAATAGAAGAAACAATGTCCAAGCTGAAATAAATAAAATACACAAAGTTGAAACCTCAGGAAACAAAAAGAGATGCTGGGAAAGGTAGGCATAAATGTTACGTAGGAGATGAAATACAAATTAAACCCCAAAAAAATGTTATAAGGCAGAGGTTAGAGACGTTAAAGTGATTGAACAGGTATGAAGACCCAATTAAATTGCTTGAACAAATATGAAGAAAAAATGTTGAATGGAGAGAACAACAAAGAGGGGATAGACGATGGAGAAAAATAGTATAGCAGAGATAAAAACTTATGATACAAAGTGATTAAAGCTGCAGACAAGCCGAATGGAGAGACATCTCAACTAAAGAAAGAGATCAATGTCTCTGAAAATGGTTTGGAGGTGAATAGAATTCTATTCAAAGTGAATGCTATTATATTGATCAAATGTTATTTTCTCTTTTGATTGCTGGGAGAGAAACCAAATGGGTGGGTGTTGCTTGAAAAACAAATGAATATTTGTAGCTAGATAGTTAAGGATTAACGTTAGAAAGGGGCAGCAATACCATTATGAATAACAAAGACTATTTTAAGCATACAATTCATTCAGTTCATTCAAAGGAAATATAAAATAGAAGATGTAATTTACAAATATTATTTCCAAAAGAAAGATTATATGTTGTGATACAAACAGAAAACATAAATAAATATGTCGAGTTGAATATAGAGATACGGAATGCTGCAAAAGACAGAATAAAAACAAAGATATAAATTTAAAAGAAGGGCCGTTACATCAAGGAGCATCATTAATTAATTATATATTAAGGCTCCTCCCTAGTCGGGGTAATGAACTAGTCACATCCATGTATACCTTCCTTCCATTAATTTCTAATTTATATGCAAAGCTGCACAGGGTAGTGGAGAGCAGTGAAAGATGCTATGAAAGAGAGGAAGGCTGTGCAGAGGAGATAAGGAGTGAAAGTAGGGGAAATTTTTTTTGAGAATTACAACAACTTTAACAACAAGATAAACAGCAGCGAAGCTTAACAAAGATGGATGAAATATTTGATAAGGAAGTGTATTAAGAACTATACCAAGAAGCCAAAAAATAATATTATAGGGATGTAACAATATTATATAGAAAATTAGACATCTAAATATGCAAGTAAAAGCGTAAATTAAAATAGTGATAATAATTGAGATATGAATAATGACTAAGGTATGCCCGCAAATCCAAAAAAATGTTAGAAAAAACCCATTGTTTCTCTCAAATGTGGGCAAATTTTGGAAAACTGCTTGAGAGACAACTAAATTGGAGGGTTCTGCACAAAACCTAGATCATGGTTTTTAACGATTCGCTCTTATATGTCCATAATATCAAATGCAAAGAGAAGGAGATACGATCCAAGAAAACGTAGACAAAGAGAAATTAACAGATAGATTAAGATATAGCAGAGAGATTATATATAAAATTATGAGGAGAAATCTATAGATAAAATGTTAGAAATCAGATAAACTCTAAGATAAAGATAAGCATCCAAGAGATTTTCCTGCAAATGAAGTTATTTTTTATGAAACCTGCAAATAAGATGAACTAAGGAAAAAAAAATCAACCTTGCGGTTTCCCGACAGAGGTTACAACCATAAACTTTCAAGAGAAATACATATTTGAAACTAAGATATCAAAGAAGTAAAAAATATGCAATGGGTTTGGCGGTGAACCATCCAAACCAAAAAAAAGTTCAAACTCTACTCTCTGGCGACAAGCCATCCAAAGAGGGATAGAAAAAAAACTTAAACAAAATCTCATAGAAATCCTGCAATCACAAATGTTAACAAAACATGGATGAAATTGTGTAATGACATTCAAGCTTCTTTTCAAACTCTAATATTGTAAAAAAAAAAAAAGATCTGCAAAACCATAGATTAGATAAAGAATCTTCAAACAAGGAGTGCTCCATGAATCATAACTTCTGACACCTTTCCACTCAAAACAAGGATTAGTAACCTGCTCTGATACCATGTACGAAATAATAATAGAAGAGATAAGGAACTTAAACAATCCAAGAGAGCTAGGAAAGGAAGAAATGTTACCATGAGAAAAAAAAATCTAAGAGCATCCATCAAAAGAGCCAAAGACAAAGGAGACAAGATATTTTATAAGGGGAAAAGCAAAGAAAAACCCCTTTGTGATATTATGAATGAGGCCATAGCCTAAAGAGAGAAAAGAGAGAGAGAAAGAGAGCAAGATGCACATTACAATAACTTCATCCTTCATCCTTGAATCGTGAGAAATGAGAGAGGAGCATCTCTTAAATAGAGATGAGAGAGAGGAGCTAGAATGTAACTCCCAAGTCTATGATTGCCACCAATCATAAGTGTGTGTGACAAGTTTCAATATCCTCTTAAGGAGGAATAAACTAATTTCCTTATAAAAGGAATTACATAAAATGAGTTGTCCTCACACTTAAACTAGAGGACAAAAGACATGTAGGGATTCCCTAGGAATCTCCTAAATAAATAAATAAATAATACAAGTAAAGATTAGATATTCTAACAGCTTGTATCCCTCAAGGATGCTTTTTCCCTTGTTGGATTGTTTTCCAGACCTATGCTGGTAATTTGCTGGTTTGAGTATGTTGAAATTGGTTCTTGTCATTGAACAAATCTGTCAAAAGTTAAACTAAAGTCCAAAATCTATTCAAAATGTCAAGACACTGCCCTAACAATAGTCTGTTGTCTTCGCTCTGGAGTTGACGTCTACGTAGATCACCGTCTATGCATATCGTCATCTGCATTTGAGACTATCGTCTCCGCTTGAAAATAGTGAGCTCAAAAACTTGTCGAAATATTCAAAATTTGGTTCTCTATGGAATCTTGAAATCATTTATCCTAAATCATTCATTCACTCAGTCAAAATCAATTTTTTCACCATATGACATGACCGGTTCCAAGAAACATAAGAAGGTTAATCTTCTGACACCTCCGGTTTATCGAGAATAGAAAGAAACTACTCATAAATCCAAAGAATATCAACACATTTCCACATCAATCAAGCGGGAAATTGAGTATTGTGAGAAAATTGACAAAATCATGTACAACAACAAAATCTACAATTTCATGGCCAAATATCCTATCAACCATTCTTTTTTCACCCTCGAGCAATATGATTAGAACAACCCTCTTGTTTCTAAAATCAATTCTTCAATTCTTTCATCATCATCAAACATCATTCTTTTTCTTGGAGCATTAGATCAAACCTCTTTGCATCAAATCAAATCAATCCCTTTTTAGGTTGAAAGACCTTAATCAAAAGTATTTTGACCTTTATCCTCAAAAAAACACAACATTTCTTGTAGACCATTAGTCTGTCTCAAGTAATCTAAATCCACTAGTGATGTCCCATTTTGCTTGAGATCACAAGTCCATCTTCAAGTAGAACAGATATCACTTAACTCATTTTTTGTTTGTATCATCAGAAGATCTTATCATGCTTAGGTTTTGTTCTAAAAACCTTTAAATCAAAATCAACCATCAAACAATCAAATTAGTCCTTAATCAATCATCAATCCTTATCCAATCATTCCAATCTAATCCAATCAAATCAAATCAAATCAAGAATCAGATCTTTGCTCCATTCCATTTCATCTCTCAATCTTACATCTTCTTGTCTTCCATTCTTCTAAGTATGCCATTGTATGGTAGTCACTCAATCCCAAGCTAGAAACATGAGGCGTGCAACACTCAATACCGCTACCTATGAGGAGAATCCTTTTTCCCATCAATACTTTCAAGGCATTGAAGTAATAGTTGAAGAAGTTCCCAAAGAAACTGAGTTAGTGGAACAAGAAGAAAGACCTACCCAAGTGCATGATTTCCTTAGCGATCCATATAACTTAGAAATGGTTGAAAAGGCCATTAATCAAAACAACGATGAAATCTTCTATAATCTTATTTGAAATGGCATCACAGTGCCCGCTGACTTTGATGAAACACTCCTTACTCAAAACATCACCAAAGCTGCCACTGCCGCTACCACTACCGCACCCATGGCTTCTAATTCAAATGCTACATCATCACATGATATTGGTAAAGGATCTGTTAGTGAACCTTCCACGTCAATACCTACATACACACCTGTATCAACAACTACATCATCAACCCAACTGACACAAGAACAAATTCAACAGATCCTAAGCATTTTTCCAAACATTACTGCGCACAATAGCACTCACGCAATGAAAAATACTACTCAAGGAGAAAGTGCTAATGTCAACAACATAGGGCAGATTTCCATTCCTTTGAATACATCATCTATGTTTCAAACAATGGATATGAAGACATCCACAACCAACGCATCTAGAGCTTATCAATATATACCCCCTCCTACTATTGGTATGACTTCCATGGGGTTTTTAGCTACAAAATTTAGAGGAGGTAGAGCTTATGTGCCACCACTTCCTCCAAATAATGCTCCAGATTTAGCCCAACAATTTAATGAAATCAAAAACCTTGTGCGTGGTTTACAAAATGGGGGCAAAAGGAGTTTTCTTTTGAGGAGATTTGTCCTTATCCATTTGATAAGTCTATCACAATGTGACCATTCCCCCCAAACTTTGAGATGCCTAAATTTGAGAAATACAAAGGTGAAACATGTCCTCTACAACATCTCAAATAATTTTACATCGCATGTCAAGAAGTTGCCTATAACAAAAATTACCTGAAGAAACTCTTTACTAAGAGTCTTAGAGGCACAGCTTTGGAATGGTTCATGGCCCTTCCTTATGGATCAATCTCTACTTTCTCTGATCTTGCAGAGAATTTTGTTGGAAAATATTCATATAACATTGTACATCAAGCCACACTCAGTGATTTGTGCAATACTAAACAAAAGAACAGAGAAACCTTTCCTATTTTCTTACAACGATGGAGACATATTGCAAATTGCATGCCATGTAAAATACCTGATAGTCACTTAATTGACATCTTCACAAATAATTTGATCTCTAAGATGTCTTTCCAAATGAAAATGGCTTCACCTGACACCTTTGAATCCCTTGTCAAGAAGGGAAAAGACATTGAAGATGGCCTTTTACAAAGAGGTAGCATCAAACATTATACTCCTTCCAACAATGATAAACCAAAATTCTAGAGTAAAAACAAAGGAGTTGTCAATGATGGAGTGAATGATGCCAAGAATGTTCAAAGTGTTCAAGCATCCAACAATAATAATCAAAACAATCACAATACCAATCATAATCAAAATCAAAATCGCAAAAACAATCAAAATTAGAATCGGAACAATCAGAACCAGTATCAATCAACAACAACCACGCAACCAATCATATTTGCTCCCTCATAACAAAAACAACAATAAAAATAATAATTGGCAATGACGACAATTCACAGCATTAGTAGAACCCCTAGATGTGATCTTTAAACAACTTGGAGATCAAGGAATGATAATCTATCCAAATACTCAGCCTTTTGATGAGAATCAACCCAAACCCGTGTGGTATAGAGATAATGAATATTATGATTATCATCGCATCAAAGGACATGATACCAAGAAATGCACGAAGCTCAGACACTTTGAGAAAGACATTATTAAGGATGGAAAAATTGAATTTGAAGGTAGAATCTATCCTCATCTAATGCAAAACTCAAAGTCTACAATTAGTCCTTCCCACCGTACAATCAAAACAATGCCTCCAACACAATCTCATATGATTACTCTACCAATACTATCACAGGTGATGATCGAACATGCAGGAGTCTAGAAGAAAATGATATCTTTGGGTTTGATGCTCTTTGTGGCCACATTGAAGAATATGCCACACATGTTAACACCATAATCCTCAAAGCTTCTAACTGTAATGCTACCACACGTAGACCCAGATTCATTGTCCAAGCTACTAATAAACCTTCTACATCTGCAAATCTACCAGTTTCACCATCTACCGCTACTTGGCCTGCCTCATGCTATGACCTACAGGCTTAGATAGGAAAGATGCCTACATAGATATCCATTCTAGAGCTTCTAAAAACCTTGCCAATTCACAAAGAAATCCTTGAAGATGCTCTAAATGAATCTCGTGTCCCTGAGAATATCAATGCCACACAATTCCAAGCTATGATTAGGAACTTAGCCACACAAGAACATCTTATTTTCACTGACAAAGACTTCCATGGTCCTGACCTTCATCATAATAAATCCCTTCATATCAAAGCCAAAATCCAATCCACAAAAATAAAATGAGTCCTTATAGATGGTGGATCTGGCTTAAATTTGTGCACATTGAAGATGATTCGTAACATCGGTCTTTTTGAGGACCTCCTGGATGTAGAAAAAATCACAATAAAGGCCTATGATGATAGAGAACGAGAAAGAAAGGGTTTGATCACACTACCCTTACAAGTGGGCCTGACCTTGTTTGAAATTGTTTTCCATGTGCTGGATCTAGATCTACCATACAATATCTTGCTGGGATGACCCTGGATACACACTATCAAAGGTGTACCCTCTACTTATCATCAATGTCTCAAGTTCCCACATCATGGTAGAGAAATCATTATTCCTGGAGATCCTAAGCCCTTTAATTACTACAAGAGACTAGAAGGAAAACAATCTAACTATTGTCCATTGAAAGAGTTTGGCCGACATTTCAATCAAGAAACCCCCATTTCAAAAACTCCTTTAGTTCCAAAAAAGAAATCAGAAACACCAGTTGATCAATCCAAAGGAAAGGAAAAGGTTATGGAAGACAAAGCCTCTGGATCTGAAGCAAAGGCCACCTTTATAGATCAACGCATGGGAGAATATAAATTTGAAAGTGCTCTATGCATTGGGCAACTCCCTTTGTCTCCAAAGTCCTATGGAAGACCATCATCATTACCCCCCTCTAAAGACAAAGAGCTCATGCATTTCAAAACAACCACTTTTGAACATTGGGTGTCCTTATTAGATGAACACATAGAATACAATGTACTTGATTGGCTCTACAATGATGAAGAAGAAAAACCTGTGATCTTCCCCAAAGGAAAGTGTATTAAGGTTACTTCCATTGTTAAAAGCATGGAATATCATGGTACTGGTCTTGGAGCTAATGAAAGTGGTAAGAAGAAAATTATAAAAGCCAATGGCTATCCTCGAGGACATGGATTGGGTTCCATAGAAACTAAGACTAACTTTCCTAAGGATTATTGTTTAGCTACCTTGGATTCAGACACTAAAGAAGAGTTCTTCGAAATTCCTTTCCACTATGTTGAAGATGACCTCGAAGAACTTAACCATGTCTTCACTATCACCCAAGCCAACCTTTCATCCCCTCATCTTCCCCTCACAAACCCTGAACTAATTGACTGGGATAAGAAAGATTCACCACTAGCTTTGGACGTCTGTGATTCAGATGAGGCAGTTTTAGCCCTCTTTGGACTTAAGAATCTCTGAGAATACAAAAATCAGATCCACTATAGTGAGCAAGCCTTCTTCGATATCCAGGTCAATTCTCTAAGTCGCAAAAATGATAATAAAAAAAAAATGAAACTACAAAAACATCCCCTGGTGAAAACCTCTTGCAGGCACCTTTGGATGAAGAAAAAGATAAAATAAAGGATGCATCCTCTAGTGAAAACCTATCTGAGGTGCTAGAGGAAGGAGAAGCTAACCTGCCATTCATATCATCAGAACTAGAAGTGTCCTCTATGATTATCGAAGACACTATCCTGATCAATCTGGGCACAGAAGAAAATCCACACATCACTTACATTGCAGTTTCTTTCAGTGATCAAGAAAAGAAAGACATGAAAAAATTCCTTTATAAACATAAAATCAACTTTTCCCAGACCTACAAGGACATGCCTAGGCTTGATACAGATCTTTACATGCACCATCTTGTTGTGGATCCCAGTGTGAAACCTGTTAAACAAAAACTCTACAAGATGCATCCTCAAGTCGCACTGGTAGTCAAAGTAGAGCTTCAAAAAATGTTGGATGCTGAAGTAATCGGACCTATAGACTATCCCAAATGGGTCTCCAATATTGTGCCAGTAGGTAAACCTACCGGGGGCATTAGCATCTGCATTGACTTTAGAGACCTAAACCTTGCATGTCCTAAGGATGATTTTCCACTCCCAAATATTGACATTATAGTGGATTTGACTATTGGACATGAGATGTTGTCCCTCATGGATGGCTTCTTTGGTTACAATCATATTAGGATATCACTAGAAGATCAGCACAAAACTATATTCACAACACCTTGGGGTACCTTCTATTATCAGGTGATGCCCTTTGGCTTTAATAATGCCAACACCACATATTAGAGAGAAATGACAACTATCTTCCACGATCTCCTGCATGTCATCATGGAAGACTATGTAGATGATCTTTTGGGAAAATCCAAGACATGAGAATCACACATTCCTATCCTAACTACCATTTTTGAGCGGTTGGAGAGGTATAATGTTTGGCTAAATCCCAAGAAGTGTGTCTTTGGAGTACAATCTGGTAAGTTGCTGGGATACATTGTGTCACAACATAAAATAGAAGTTGATCCAAAGAAAGTAAAAGCCATCCTCGAGATGCCACCTCCAAAAACATTGAAACAGTTACGCAGCTTACAACAAAAACTACAATCCATCAATAGATTCATGTCACAGCTAGTAGATAAGGTGCATCCATTCTCTCATCTCCTGCGCAAGAATATCAAATTCCAATGGGATTGCTTATGTCAAAATGCATTTGAGAAGCTAAAAGGCTATTTGGCTAATCCACCTATGTTGGTACCACTTGTTATTGGCCATCCTCTGATTTTGTATATATCTTCTACAGAGGTTGCATTGGGAGCCCTTATGGCACAATTAGGTGATACTGGCAAAGAGTGAGCAATTTATTATCTCAGCAGGACCCTTATTGGTTATGAATTGAATTATTCCCTAATTGAGAAAGAATGTTTGGTTGTTGTTTTCTGCACATAAAAACTACAACATTATATGCTTAATCATAAGATTCATCTTGTTGCCAAAAATTGATCCACTCAAATATCTCCTGTCACGTGCTGCTCTTACTAGTCGTACAACAAAATGGGTTATGATCCTTAGTGAATTTGACATTGTTTATGTGGATCGCAAAGCTATCAAAGGACAAGTTATTGCAGATCAGTTAGCTAAAGCACCTATTAACGGTAAACATCCACTCATAACAGATTTTCCAGATGAATCAGTCCTCAATCTTTCCCCGAGTACCCCATGGAAACTTTATTTTGATGGATCCTTTACTCAGAAAGGATTGGGGTCAGGAATCTTTTTTGTTACACCAAAAGGGGATCTCATCCCTAAATCTTATAAATTACAATTTCCTTGCACAAATAATATTGCAGAATATGAAGCCCTTATACTTGGACTCCGTCAAGCCATACAATGGAAGATTCTCAATTTATTGGTACTAGGTGATTCACAATTGGTTATCAAACAATTTATGGATGAATATCAAACAAAGGATGATAAGTTGCTTCCCTATCACCATATAGTTGAAGATATCAAACCACATTTCACTAAATTGGTCTTCCAATAGATCCCCCACACAAACAACAAAGAAGCTAACACCATGGATACTATTGGGTCCCTAGTCACCATGCTAGAACATAGTACACAGTGTGAGTTTCTTGTTGAGAATCTTATGGTCCTTGCCTGTGACAAACCAAATTCTGAAATGGTGTGTAAAATTACTAATCCTAACTCCCCATGGTACCAAGAATTATATTCCTACCTTCATGATGGACATACCCCACTTGCCTTAACCCCCAATCAATGCAAAACCTTCATTTGTCACACTTCCCAATACACAATCCTTGGTGATACTCTTTTTCAAAAGCATTTTGATGGAACTCTTTTAAGGTGTTTGAATTCTGATGAAGCACAAATGTCATTGGAGGAGGTACATCAAGGAATCTATGGGGCTCACTCTAGTGGACTCACTTTAGCCAAGAATTTATTATGCACTAGATATTACTGGCCTACTATGGAACAAGATGCTTACAACTATGTGAAGAAATGTGTGTCTTGTCAACAACACAGTGATTTGATACACGCTCCATCCCAATCCCTTCAACCCACCATCACCCCTTGGAATTTTTCCCGTTGGGGTCTTGATCTCATTGGCCAAATATTCCCTAATTCTTCCAACAACCATAAATGCATCCTTGCTACTACTAAGTACTTTACCAAGTGGGTCAAAGCTGTTCCTCTCACCTACACCACTGGAAAATAGATTTTGAAGTTCATTTTGAACTATCTTATCTACGCTATGAAATTCCTCATTACATTGTTACTGATAATGGAGGACCTTTCAAAAACAAGGATTTCATAGAGCTATGTAGGAAATTTAGCATTACCCACCATACCTCTTCTAAGTACTTTCCACAAGGCAACGGTCAAGCAGAGGCTACAAATAAAACCATCCTTAAAATCCATAAGAAAATAGTTGATGAAGTTGGCCTTGATTGGCACCTTTGCCTGAATCCTGCCCTTTGGTCCTACCGCACCTCCATTCAAACCCCCACTAGAGCCACTCCCTTTGCCCTTGTTTATGACACTGAGGCTATTCTACCCATAGAAAGTGAGATCCCTTCCCTCAAAAATTCTCTTAAGAATCTGTTGTCTGAAGAAGAATATAGAGTTGCCCGCTTGAAAGAGCTAGAAATCCTTGATGAGAGACGCCTTAGTTCCCTAAACCACCTCCACATGTATCAAAATCACCTTTGCCTCCAGTTCAACAAAAGGATTAAACCTTGTCAGTTTGAGGTTAGTTATCTTTTCCTGCAGCACAATATGAAGAACCTCCAGAACCATGAAAAGAAAGGAAAATTTGAACCTAATTGGTTGGGGCCCTTCATCATCACAACAAAGTATAGGGCTGACACTTATCAGATTTCTTCACCAGAGGGAGAACTGATCTATGATCTTGTAAATATTTTACATCTCAAGAACTTCTATGCTTGATCCTTCAGCAGTCCATTGTACAACCGAAAACTATCAAAATCCAAAAAAAATCAGAAAAGCAAAAAATTCAACAAGCATAAAAATATAAAAGCTTGAAAAAAGTATCAGAAAAGAAAAAGAGAAAGAGAAATAAATCTGTCCATCTGTGAAAACCAATTTGGTGGCACAATGGATAAGTACCATGGTGAAAACCTATTTCAAGCACCATGTGTAGTCAGATCTACCATCTATTTTCACCATCTTCCATACAACCTCTATCACCTTCCATAATAAATTCACTACCCATATCTGTGTAGGTAGTTCCCTAACCGTTTTCCACTTTCACAATAAAATTGCATTCTCGCATGACTGAGCTTACCATATCAACACTGAGCTTTATTCTAGACACAGTGACTGCAAATGTTTCCAAAAAATCAGCAAATAGATTGACTTTCCTAGTTCCATTCTATTCACTAGAAATTGCTAGTGAATTCCCGTTTCACTCAATCAATTTTTTGCCCATCAGGATACATCTTTCTGGTGTCGGCTATTCTATCAATTCTCACATCAAAACTGTTCATGGCAAGAAATTTTGGACTGAATGACCGCTTGGTTAGGATGGCTTTTTGTTGATTTTATTTTGTGTTTCAATATGGCCTCCTCGTGACAACCTCGATCTTTCATATCTTGGTTCATTATGGTGAGTACATGTTGGAATAAGTGTCATTTGTGGTATGATCTTCTTGTCATAGATTGTTAGTGCATTTATGTTTTGATATTTAGTTATGACTATGTATGCCTCACTGGGAGCAAGATTCATGCATCTCAAATCCCTAAAAATATCTGGATGTATTGTGTCTCCTCATGAGCAACATTTCATAGGTCTCATCATACCTAATATCTTGCATTCTTGTTCCTAACAACCTATTTGTCTGAGAGTCTAGTCCACGCAAAGGAACCATGTCACTTGTGTTTTCTAGCACATGGTGCATAAATCCTTTTGCAAAATCAAACTAGGGTGGTCTCTCCAACATTAACATGATATAAATCCCACTATCATCATGTAGTTAGGATTGCATTTTAGCTAGGTCATGTTGCACTTTGCATTTTTCTCTTGACAAGGTTTCTGTTTATTCCCCCTATCTAGCTAGCTCGGTGATTCTATTAGACCTATTTGATACACAAAAAATAGTGTCATCATATGTCCCATATTGCATTCACTCATTAGGTTAATTTTACTATGCACTAAGTTCATAAATTAATCATTATTCATTATAATTGCATTGTTACTTCATCCATTACTCATTAATCATTATAGTTACATATAGCTCCATTACATTCATTATTATAGTCAAATTGTTAATCCATTAAAATCATTCATTTTAAGCCCATTCATTACACATTTACACATTATTCATTTATCTACTATCACATCACATCATTACACATAATATACATCCATCTATAAGCATTTCACATATATTTCATATGCATCTCATCCTTGCATCACAAATAGGTTAGCATAATCATATACATTCATCTCATCCTACATGTCAGTCATAAACATCATATAAGCCATATAAAATCATAACACATCCATCCTACATAAAAATCACATAATGTCATAATGTAAAATAGATCATCATCGATAAAGGTCCATGTATATAAAGTCTGTCATATGTTAGTGTCTCATAAATCATACAAAAATATGTATAAAAAATGGTCTGAGAAGAATCATGGTGGTGGTTATGATGGCCCTACATCCTTGCTTGAACATGGTGGTAACCCCACCGATCCCTGTGAATCCTGCCATGTACTCTCGGTTGTTGCCCTCTTTGAGTATGCGGTATGTCACTATCCCTTTGGCACTACACTATGGTAGAGTCCCATATAATATGCGACCTCTTATCCCCTCTGACCAACATCCTGATGTGCTGCAAAGGCATCTACTAGCACTTTCCCTAATCCTCCAACCCTGCCTTCCTGGTGAGCTATATCTCGCTCGGCTCTATAATCCTCTTCTTGCCTCTGTGCTAGGTCTCGCTCTAATTTTAGAGCTGCTATCTGAGCTGACATCTCTGCCACATCCTCTCCTCCCCCTCCTCCTTTCCTCCCATCCAAAACTCACCCCTATCCACTTGGGCATGTAACAAGTCTAGTGCCCTCTAAACACTGTCACCACAAGCTGTCTCCGATGCTAATGCCCCTGTACTCAAGCTAACTCTTTTTGCATACCACTGGATGTAGCCTAGGAGATGGTTAGTAATCCCTATAACCACATGATTTCTTCCTGTGCACTAGTCTCAGTCTCTTGAGATGTAGCCAATAAACCCTGTACTCTCCCGAGCTCAATCCATAGACTATCTCACTCTGCCACAACTGTCTCATGAACATCCTCGGCTATGTGTCCGACTGGTGGTCCATGTCCTAGTGGCCCCTATCCCTGTACTTGCGGCCCCTGAGGCCCCTATCCCTGTTCCTATACCTATGGCCCCTGAGGCCCCTAACCCTATGCTTGTATGCCTAGGACCACTAGCGGCCTCCTCCCTACAGGTATCTCTACCTGTCCCCGTCACCTCTAAGATGATACCCTAGGTTAGACTCTCCTCCCCCCAACCCCTCCTCCATCTCCTCCCTCATCATCATCATCATCTCTGTCCTATCCTCCTCCATCCACTCCCTCTCCCGACTGTTCATCCACCTGTATCACCCCAGGAACTGTCAGTCTAATCGGTATGTGGGTCACCCACCACTATGCATATGCTGGGAAGACTCTAGCATCCTGTAATGACTCCCATTCTCTGATCCATGACACCTCTATCATGCCCATCCATGATACCTGAGCTATCTACAAGTCCACTCCCATCCCCCAAATGTTGCCTACCTCATGAGTAACCAGGGGATGTGGGAATCCATCTAGCACAGTATCAGAGCCATAGTTTCTACACTGGGAACTCTGGGAATTGTACACCCATTAGGTTGTGTCTAGCTTAAACTGAAACTAAAACATAGACATGCTACACATATGTTTTGATGTATTGCTTTATGGTTTATTTGTTTATGCTTTAGTTTGTGTTTCAAGCTATGTGGTGAATGTTGTATCCATCTCTTTTTTATTTAGGAATTATGACTAAGACATGCGTAGCTAGAGGCCATGGTAGGGGTAGGTCTGGTGCCCATGGGGGAGGGCGACAGGCTAGCTCCTCCACTAGCGTCAAACAGGAGAGGGAACAGCAGCAAGACAAAGATTATTCAATCAGAGGAGAAAGGAAAATCAAGTGATGAAGGATTTGTGAAAGCTTGAGAGCATTTGGGAGCATTTTTAGAATTCTTCTTTGCTTAGAATTGTAGATTTTGTTCCTCATCAGTTATTGAGGTAGGATCTTGTTTATGTCAATTCTAGCTTTTAGATCCCAGTCTTCCATGCATCCGAAAAGCTAGGATCCTTTGTGTGATCTTCCTTGTTTGATTATTGTGTGGTTTATGGATTAAAATTGAAGAAATATGTTCTTGGTTCAATTTTGTGCTTTCCTTTAAGTTTTCATGTTAGATAGGTGCTTCTGGGTATAAAGATTTTATTTTTGGGTGTTAGATACAAAATGGGCATTAGGGTTTTCATGTGGAAATGAATTTGTTCAAAATTTCCTTTAGGGTTTCAATTTGAGAAAAATACCATTTTTTAAAGAAAATTGATGATTATGGTCAAGAAAGGGTTTAACCCTCAGATCTGTGAATATCTTACCTTGAAAGTGCAAAATTCACCTTTGCCATGTTCTTGGCAAAACCAAGTCCAAATTTGCATGAAAACAAAACAATTGAGTTAAAATTGCATGCTTGAGAAATAAACTCTTCTTGAAAATAAATTAAAATATTAGAGATAGAATGTCTCTTGTTATTATCAATTTGCATGCTTAAAAGAAA
>MU224171.1:4977473-4995019 GCA_018584345.1 Thuja plicata
GGCCTGTTACTATCTCCTCAGCACGGTGGGAGTGGACCTTTGGTTCCACGTGGTCGGGTGGTAGTGATTCTTATTACCATTGAGATTCTGACGGATTCTTCTTCATGCTTGGATGTTCTTTGATGCAATTCTATCTTCTAATTCCTTTGGGGACTGGTTCAGTTTCATGAGTTGTATATTAGTACCATATGTGTTTAATGGTTATCATCCTTGGAGGATGCATTGTATTGATTATTATGTATTATTACATACCCTGTGATTTGTGCAGTGGATGTTGATTAGGTAGTGTACCTTATGGTATCAGTTGTATATGTAGTCTTTACTATGTGATGTATGTTATCAATTTTGAATTATGTAACCTTTGTGTCAGTTCTTTATTATGGTAATCGTAGAATAGTTTGTTTAAGTAATTCTACATCAAGGAACCCTCGAGGAATGTTAATCATGTATGTGTTGTATTTCATGTATGTCATGTACTTCATTGTATCGCTTCCGCATTGTTATTACTATTGTTTGTAAACATTTAAAAATATATATATTTCATGAACTTAGTGTCGTGTTTAGCTTAAGTTCTCCTGGGTTCCCTGGTGGGGCTTTACACACAGCCTCCTGAATCTAGCCCATCTGTCTCCATACTCTAGAAGACATATACCTGGAAATCATATAAGATGTCTGTCCTATCAACCAGCAATCAGTCTATACAAATTTGAGATAATAGGAGTCATAATACTCATCCCCCGCATATCCATCATGATGTGGGACCTGATATCCCCATGCCTCCCACCTTACATATGGTTCCCACTAAATATCACCCATCTCATCTAACGTTTGATGCTAGTATCCAACCGAGTATGTAGACTCATAGCTAATGGGTGGCCTATACCTGCACGCAAATAACTCATAAGCATCTCTGGGTTCACGTGTCCAGATCAGTCGTATAACAACAATATGCTCCCACACCCATACAAGTAACAAAGTGCATCCTGGTCCTAGTGCCCTACCCTTATGGTAGGCACACATGTGCAAATCATAATAAAGCTACCCAAGGATAGTATATCCCCAGTAGTACTAGTCCCCATCCTCTACCATACTGCTCAACAATCAAGCCCAGCCAATCGAGAATCCCTTGCCTGCATGATCAGGCATCAATCATCCCCAAATAAGTCATGCCAGATCTAGTGCCACCTACCGCAACCGTGGTTGTAGCGCCATCGCTCCAGCCCATGACATCCACTACCGTGAAGTTGGTATATCCACATATCTCTTCCCAAAGGTCATCTCCATGTGAGACTCTGACCCCTCGAAGTAGTACTTGGGTATCAGCCCCTGAATGGACACTCTATAAATCCTCCACACATTGTGAAGGGTAATCATGGCTTCCCCTGTAGGGAAGTGAAAACTCAATGTGGAACTATGCCACCTCTCAATCAACACTGACATAAGCACATTATGCGCTCTCAAAAGGGGCTAGAGGTGTACATACTCTAATCTACACAATGTCACAATCCCTCAATCCTCTGCAGTCAGCTCATGCTCCAGCGCCATCATCATTGGAAAGCACTCCCTCACTCGGAAGGTAATAGTATCCTCCTGCATCCACCATGGGCATCAAAAAATGCTCTCGGACCCTCCCCTCTCTCTTCTTTCCTCCTTTTTCCTCTGTTTCTAGGTCAATCAGTGGAGACACCAATTTATCCTCATAGACGGTGGTTCTTCACAGTTGCCAATCTGCGGAGACGATAGTTTTGGCCATTGCCTCTTTTCCATGCAGACGGTGGAGTTCTTACTCCACCGTCTCCACCCTATTTTTCCCCTCCCCTCTTCCCTCATAAATGGTGATTTTGCGATCTCTGTCTATGCAGACACCAATTGTTGATTAGTCATCTATGAAGATGGTGACCTGTCGATCACCGTCTGCGTAGACGGCGGTCAGGCGACAACCATCTGTGTTGTGAGCTAGTTTGGAGCACGTTTTAGTTGCCATAAATGTGATAAAAAACATTAAATGCGTAATCGACTAGGAGGCCTTTGAATACTCACTGGTGGTCCAGTGTCTGCGGGTCACTAATAGATCCTGACTCACTCTCCAAGTTGCGCACGCTCTTGAACTGCTGCCATTTCTTCTCTCTTCTTCCATATTTTTTCTCTTTGTGAGTGAAAATGACTTCTCTTTGGGCCCCGGTGGACTATTTGTAGCCCCTTGGGGCCCGTTTCCTCCATCCTTCTCCCTGTTTCCCACTTTGGTCCCTATTTTTCCTCTATTTCTTTTGGACACGTCATGCAATTGGTCTTCTTTCCCTTTTTTCCTGTATTTTTTTGAAAAAATTTTATTAAAATTTATTATTTTTTCCTATTATTTTCTCAAGGGGGCACACTCCTCCACTCTTGTTGCCTTAGATTTTCCTGACCTTTCTGGGGCATCTTATTTTCTTTTCTTTGACATGATGCCACTTCTGATGCCGCAACAAAGAGGGGAAAAATGTAGACGTCTAAAATCATATTGATATTAATTTAATTAATATTTCCATAGCATTATAATTAATTTTAATTAATTATATTTGTTATATTCTTCTATTTGTTTAATTAAATATGATTCACTTTCTTTAGCATTTAAATTTAATTTAAATACCATCCTCTTTAATGTATTAAATCTTATTTATATACATTTCCCTCATTAATCCCTTTTAAATAAAATTTTAATTTATTTATTCCTCCACATGACTTAATTCTACTAAACCATAATTAATCTAAATCTAATTTGGATTAAACTAATTTGAACCTAGATCTTACCCTACCTCACATCACTCTCACCAAATAGACCTACTTACTAATTAACTAAGGTTAATTAGGCTAATTTCTTGATTCCTACACATAGTAGTCCTAATTATTTTCTCACACGTGTGTGAGCAAATTTCTAAAAATTTACTTTTCTAAATAATCCTAATTTGGTGCCAACAAGATTTCTTACAACCTTAATGAAACTTTCTTACACTTTCTAAAAGTGTTTTATTGGACAAAAAATCTTACACCTCTTACAAGATCCTTCACATGTGTGCTTAAAATACACCTTGACCCATCACATCAAAAGTTGCTCACACATGTGTGAGCAAATTTGGCCTTTTGCATGGCTTATGTGTCCCTCATGTGGCACCTATGTGGATTTCACATGAGCTCTACCTCATCCAAGCCCTCTCTCTGCTCAAAAAATCTATAAATAGAGGTTATTGTCAAGAGCAAATCATCTCTCATTTATGTATTGTTATCATGCTAGTTTAGTGTTTGAATTTTATAGCTTATTTTCATGTTCATGCTTTTAGTTCATTTAAAAATCACATCTAAGGTTTAATCATGGAATGAATCTAGTTCTTGTTTCAAATGTATGTCATTCTAGTATAGCTTTGCATCTTCATCATCCACATTTGGTGAAGGCTTGAGACAAGTTCCTCATACTTGTTCTTGAGCTCTTCATTTAGTTGCACTTAGTTGCATTTAGTTTCAATCAATTATCTAGTGAGATTTTAGTATTGTGTTGGTAGAGCACACCCACATAATTCTCTAAGAGAAAATCAACAAGGTATTAGGTGCCCTTGTTCAGCTCATCGGAGGTTGTGATGGAGTCCCTTGTTTTCTTAGAGTATGTTCTTAGACATGTTTAGTTGTTTTAAATGATTTATATTTCTAATGTTTGTGTGTCTGAGCGTGCTCCCAATAGGTAGGATTTTAGTACATACAAAGATTACTTATGTGTCTCCACAATTTGAAACATTACAAGTAGAGCCAGAAGAAGAAGGAGAAGAAGAGGTACCCCTAGTTAAACGAACAAGGTCTCAGAAGAGGAGAGACAAGGAGGCTACAAGGAAACACCATGAGGATCCCAAAGAAAAAGATAATCCATTGGAGGCTTTAGGATCATTTGAGCTTTAGATGTTTGACTTCGAAGGTCTAGAGGGTTTCTTAGACCAAGGGAAAGATACGCTAGGTTATGCAATGGGGTCTGAAATGGGAGGTCCCTATCTTTTTCAGCCACAAGTAACCCTCACTCCACCTCCCACTCAGTTCGCTAATCTAGCACCTAGTGTACCTATCGCAGAAGTAAACTCTAATATAGATCAAGGGCTCAAAAATCAAGATGCCCCAATCACCCAAGATTTAATAGGGGATAAGGCCATAGAAGAGACCCTATCTACTACTCCACCGCCTCACATTCCTACTCCACCAACTACTCTCCAACCTCCAATTCCTACTCCACCACCATTCCTCCCAAATCCAACACTGACTCTGCCTCCAACTACTACTCTCCCATTTCCCATTCCAACTCTCCCTACACCTACTCCACCACCATCAATCCCTTTTCCTTGATTCATCCCAGCCCCTGGAGGATTAGTGAGTGCAGAGACTGTGTCACCTTTCAAAACCACATTGAAAGTCATGACCGGTCTTAATACCAAAGTGTTGATTAGCTCCTCAGGAGATGAAGACCAGAACAAGGAAAGGAAAAATAAGATAGCACGAGAGGGAAGAAAAGAAGAGGGAAGGGAAGAAGGAGTAGAAGGTGAAGAAATGAATGAGAAGGAACAAAACAAGGAACAAGAAGAAGGGCCAGATAAGGAAGTAACCCCGGGGCCCCAAAACTTGGATTTAGTCCTTCAGGTTGCCCCATATGAGTGGGTCACCACATCTAGTAAACCTACATGGTTCACTAACAAAATTTAGTTAAGGAAAATAACTTATACAGATGAAGATGAGGGGGAAGATATAACTATGGTTTCTTTAGGGAAATATTTTCATCAAACATGGGTCATATTACCAGCACAGACAATGTCCTATGTCATCCAAGACATTAGGGGTCACGGGAAGGCATAGGTTGTAGTTCCTTCTGCTAGCACCTCTCAATGGAAAGCAACTCCAAAAGAATACATGTTTGAGCATGTAGATTTGGGAGAACCCACTAGGGAAGGGAGAAAGACACTAGCAGCCTTAGTGATTAAACATGCCTTAGGGTTCATGAGCAAGGATGAGGAGACCATAAAATCCCTGATGGAGCAGAATGAATCATTGAAGAATTTCATTCACAAGATGGTTGGTCCTATTGACCCAAGCTATCTAGAGGCCTCATTATAGGCAGTATTAGAGAAGAGGAACACCACAAACTTTCCGATGGGTTTGACACCATCCTTCATCCAAGAAAGTGTAGATTGGAAAGGAGATTTTGAGAACTATGGGGAGAGGCTATCAAATAGGTATTCAAACCTTAAAAGATAATTTTGGTTGAAGCCACAAATTTAAAAAAATTGATGGAGAACAAAGGTGACTTGGAGTCTGAGACAAGAAAATGGTGAGCCACCCTCCAAGACTTACAAATCATTAAGTGCATAGTCAAGATAATTAGTGTTTATGAAAAATGTCAACCCTCCATATTGGAAAAGAAGAAAGAGGTCTTGGAATGGGTAGAAGAGATAGATGTTTTCTTCATAAGGATTGGCCTTGACTTGTACCGAGATGAAGATAAGCATATCTTACGGCCATAAAAAGAAGTGGTCCAATAGTTTAGGGAAATTATGGTAGGTATCAGTACCAAGGAGGCCTTACAACAATTGTTCTACTCAAAGGAATAAATGTTAAGGATTTTAGGACACGAGGAGGAGATCCAGTTCTTTGCTTCTGAACTGACTAAATTTAAAGGAAAGCAAGAACGAAAGGTCAACAAGTTGAAAATAAAGAAGATAAACTACAAAGAAGTTCAAGAGATTATATAGAGGCTCTGGGCTGCACACGTAGAAGTATTCCCAAACTAACTCCTTGGACCCTTAAGCATTTTTGGGAAAAAGTAGTTTCAGCAGTTAGTGAAATTCTCCTTAGGCAAGTTTCAGCCTTTCGACCTCCTGAGGAAATGCTGCTTTTGGCCTTTTGGCCTCCTAGTATTTTCAGCCTTCTATATTTTTTGGCCTTTTGGCCTCCAAAAAGGATGAAACTTTCAAGTCTCCAGAGTCATTTTGACACTTAGCTAGTTTTGGATACTAAAAACTTTAAAGTAGAGGTTGGAGGCTGAAAATCTGAGTGCTTCCAGCAAGATCATCTTTTTGCATGCCAGTTGAAATCCAGATCAGATTGATGGTTGACTTGAGTTCATTTTGGAAGGACTAAGGGTCCCCTATCAGTTCCCACCACAAGAAGACCCTCCATATAAAGATTCCAAGGAAGAACTCCAAGAACCAAGAAGAAGACTCCTGTTAACAGAATAAACCCTATCTTCTTTCTCTTTCTTTCTTGATGAGTTTGATACCTCTTACATGGAAAAAATGATTTTAAATGGATTTAAAATCCATGCAAGCTATTTAGTATCAGTTAGCAATAGTTTCTTTCTAGCTAAGCTTTAGTTTTAGTTTATTTTCATAAATTTAGACTCTCTGATGCCCTAATTTTGGCATTCAGAGTTGGTAGATCAAAAACTCTATATATTGTAATTAAATCAACATAATAGGGTCAAATTATTAATACAATAAATATCTAAATTTTGTGCTTCATTCATGGTGTGTAAATTGCTGCCATCTATGCGAATTGGTGAATTATGTGTATGCATTATTCATTATTTTCAAAGAGCCTTGTATTTTGTTATGTTTCAAATTTGCGTTTACCTTAGTTGGAGTTTGTATTTGTCTATCTACCTTGCTATGATGAATGTGTGGAAGGGATCATCTATTGGGATTAATGATAAATCTGTCTCATGGGTGCGCACATCTTGGTGGCTTCACGATCTGATAGATTTTGAATATCTTGCACGAGTGAATTCACCTTCTCTCCAAATGCTTGCATCCATTGGGTATAGAATTGTGACTTTGTTTGATTTATATATCTTGGGTTTATTCAAAATCTCCCCACCATTCAATTTGCAAGGAAGTTTTTACAACGGTTTATGTCCGTAGGATTTTTTTTCAGTAATTTACTTCATTTCTTGTTACTTTGCTCCTTTGAATCTTGTCTCAATTTAAAAGTAATCACCTCAAAAATACAAAATTGCATTTTTTTATTTCAAACACTAATCTTGTTAAAACAGAAAACCCCAAAAATTGTACTAAAGATTATTTTTTTGTTTGATGTCTTGAACGTACCAGAAAAGGCCTCCTCATGAACATTCACATTTATCTTCAATTGAGTAACCAAGTAGGTTGTGAACTAACCTTGGAAAACCTTTGAAATAGCTTCATTATTCTTTCAAGAGAGGAAATAGAACCTCAAGATCCTATCAAGTTTGCTTGTGTAAAAATGATGCTCAACACATCCTACATCACAAATGCATTAGTACATCAACATATCCATAAATTAACATCCACAAAAGAAAAATAAAAAATATGGCACATGACATATAATCCCCACCAACTCTAAATCATATATATATATAGTCCTGAAAGAATAAGATTACAATCCATGAGTCCAAAAAAATAATTAGTACTAAACATCATGATTCATCCACAAAAAGAATCATATAGGATCATCTATATCACTGCTCATCAGGACCTCTCACAGGAAACTGGCTAGGAGGATCATACGTCAGATCTTGAGATGAGGTTGTCTATGTCAGATCCTGTGTAGGGGTACCATGTGTTATCTATAATCTCATAACCTAGGGGTATGGCCTCTTTATGGTACTCTGAAGACCTATACCTATAACATGTGTTGTAGGTCTTATAACTGGCCTACTAATCCCTATATCTTGTGTCCCCCTGAGGCACTTGTTTCTGACCCCTCAACCTCTTGCAACTCTACTGAACCCCCAATCAACTGTCTATGACTATGGTTGTGACCTAGTTAATGGCTATGTGTTTGTCCATGTGTGTTGTGAGAGGAACCATCCACATGTCTACTCCCCCCTATATGTCTTTTGGGCCCTACACCTCTCATGAGTGATCCTCCCATTGACCTATAAGACTCCCTCCTCTCTTGTAGCACTAATTAATGATACATCAGTCTGTACCAACCTACATGCTCCTAGAGGTTGGATATCTCACATTGTAAGGCATCTATCCTCCCCCTCCTATTATTTACACCTTGGCTCTCAGTGCCCCCATCTCCTGCAGGAGCTTATCTCACTCACTCTATAGCCTCACCCTATCCTCCCAATAGCTATCCCTCTCCTGATGAATGATAGCCCTCTCATCTACCACCTCAAGCCCCTCATTAAATGTATGTGCTAGATCCCCTTATAATTTTTCTCTCTCTCATGTGGTCGCATCCCCTCTTGGGTCCTTGCTGCTATTCATCCCTATAAATATTGTATATATAGGAGTGTCTGGTTGTGCTCTCATGCAATCCCATCCGTCTCCAAATGGAATGTGTCACGCTCATCATGAATGGCATCTCTCTTTCTCTGGGTATCCTGGAGAAACTACCTCATGGTCGTATGCACTATCTGTAAGGGCCCGAGTTGACTCTTTGTTGAATCTCCTCCCCCTGGTGAGGACCCTGCACCTATGCTCGTGTGTTCCTATGTGTCCTGAGTTCCTATATCTTGTGTCCCTATGGGTGGAATTGGACCATTTCCCCTATCTCCCTCTACATCCACCTCCATAGAATCTAAAAATGTAGCCTCCTCTCCTCCACTATCCTCCTCTCATCCTCCCCAACCCCCAACAACTTCTCTCTGTCTCTGAGGTGATTTTCCACCTATCGCTACCCCCAATTTTTCCCTCACCCATTGTGCTAGCTAAGGATCTCTACCTTTATCTCTTCCTCCCCTCACCGCTCTATTCCTCTGCCTCTTTGGTTAAGGTGGAAACCCTTATATCCCCACCATCAGAGGTGCCCTGAACCATGCTCTATATTCTATAGTAACTTTGACATCTATTGTCCCCTCTACCAATCCTAGTCTACTAATTGTATCACCCTCCACTCTTCCATTAGTCCCTCTCTATCCAATGGAGGCCCAAACTCTGACATCCTCTCCTGAGTAACTCTCTGATACTAGTGCTTTGCATCAGGTACCTCCTGTGTGAAACCAAAAGGCCTCACCACCCAATCAGCCCTGTACTACTCGAATACATAATCCCAACAAGAAAAAATATAGGTGGGAGTCATGGTATATCTAAACTCTCATTGGTCCTCTACCCAAGGTCTTATATTCATGTACGACCTCTAAGTAATGTCGTCCCTCGGCCCATCTAATGTATCCCTCCAAAATTCAATATTATTTATATCATGATAAGTCAAGGGCTCTATCTAGCTGTATACCATGGACTCCTCCACCCCCTATCTTCCCTCCCAATAGTTCAGAGCACTACAATGTGCTCCTATCCACCTATTGCAAAGTCAAAACACCGATGTTGTGTCCCTATCCCTCTGCACCATGATATAAAATCTGATGCATATCCTTTTATAGCTCCGCTAACATCAGTGTACCACATGTCATCAATTTTCCCACATCAACTATCTACACAATAACTGGTATGATTCACAATGTCGCTCCTAACCCTCACATATTGAGCACAATATACCCCCAGCTAATCTGCATATATAAAATAAATCCTCCTGACCACTGGTGCCAAATTTAGATAATCGTCTAAAGGAAATTACCCATGTTGCAACATCACTCGCTAGTCCTACCCAAATAATGTATGCACCACCTCTAACTACATTGCATCCCCTACAACCACCTCTGTACCCCTAATCAGAATCTAAAATATTAGAAATACATCCTAAGTGGTAATTGTCATCTCTCTAGTCAGTAAGTGAAAGGTAGTTGTCTTAGATTGCCATCATTCACATAGTGTTGTCACCATCATAATATATGCTCTCCTATGGGGCATCCTGGAAATATACCCTAACCCAATCACATCCACCCACGCCCAGTTAGGAGGTGTGAACTGATCCACCACCTGCAACATGGTAGCATATCACTCCTGTGATATCAGCCTATCCACCGAGCATTGCACACACAAAAGTGCAGCACTTGTAAGAAATGCATACCCTATTCTAGCCCACAAAACCCCTTTTCTCCTTAACTCACCTCTGGCACTCTTTTTCTTAATCTTTTTCCAGTTCCCATACTAACTCCCTACATTCTCACACAAACCATCTTCCTCGCAATCCTGCCTTACAGGTCGATGTGTTCCGCAGTGTGCAATCTCCCACAAATGTCTAAACTACCCTCTACCCCTCCCTGCAGGAACACATTCTCACCAAAAATATTTCCAACCCATCACAGGACCGTGTTCTCACAAGACATTCTTCACCTCACCCTTTGAGATAGCAATAAATTCAATCTACCTCCCCAGTTTCACATTCTCACAAAAATCCCACACCCCATCCCAAATCTATCCCTCCTTGTATTGATCGACAAGATCACATCAGTCGCGACCCTATTCCCATTTCTCCTAACCATGCACGAACACTTAACCTACAACTAAAAATTGAAATAATGAATAAATGACAAAATCAACAAAGCTAGTTTCATATTCCTACCTAGCGGTCCTTCATGTGGTGTCGCCTCACTCTCCTCACCATGTCCATCTGGTGCCTCGGTCCTTCTATGTATGTTATCTCTCCAAATACTCTAAATACTACTAAGAATCTCTCAGAGCTTTGTTTTCTAAAGGTTATGTGCACAAATGAGCCCATTTTAGGCCCTCTTGTCCTTATAAGGACCCCCTTTAGGGACTCTTTTTCATCGTCTCAGACTTTGGGCAACCTTATCTTGCCCCGTTTCTTTTTAGGCCTCTTATTTTGCATTCTAATTGTATTATTAAGGCTTATTGCCCTTCCCCTTTCTTCTATCTCGTCTAGGAAAATTTCTTTTTGAGATGCCACTCAGGCCCCTTTTTTAATTTCCCAGTCCCCTTCTCGAGGGGGTATTACTTATTCTAACCAACGTCCTTTCCCACAGTCTGGGGCAACTTTATTGCCTTTTATTCTTCATGTCGTCAAGCTTTTAAACATCTTTGAAATAGCATTATTTTAACACTATTTCAAAGAGGGAAAAATGCAGACACCTAAATCTTATTAACATAATTATAATCAAATTTAGTTCTTTTCTAAGGCATTATTGATTAAATATTTAATATTTAATTAATTTATGGCATCCCACTAGTTAATTAAAAGTATATAGAAAGGCCCTCAAGGGGACCACGCCTCGCATCAGGGATTAATTCCTCTAGTTTTTTACCTCCTAAAAACTAAAAAGGTGGAAAACCCCTTCCTTAAGGGTAGAGTTAGGATGAAGATGAGACGAAAGGGGATGAAGATGATGAGATAAATGATGAAGAAACTGAAGATGACGGGGAGGATATTTCTAACGTGAAAATACCAAAAATATTAAATTTAAGGGGTCTCCTTCTAAGAAAAACCAGGGCAAGAATGTTGTGGAAGAGTTTGCAATGAATGAGGATACTGAAGAGGGTGACTGTGAGGAGGTAGGGGAGAAGGATGGTGGTAAAAGGAAAAAAGGAGATTTCAGTGGAAGTAGTAAAAACACTAATAAAACTAAAAGAACCCGTAAGAAGAATATTGTCATTTCTTCTGAGCAGGAAGAAAACTGAGTAGAGGAAGAGAAATGAGGAAATATTGGTGAGGAGATTGGGGAAAATGAGCATTTGGATGAGGATTTAGGAAATCTTGGTGAAGACCATAACACTTTACAGAGGAAGAAGGAAAACTTGAAAGAAGCCAACCAGATTGTGGATGATATTGTGCGAAGAATTGACAAAGAAGGTCTTGGGACTAAGGTGGTTGTTGAAAAGGAGAAAAGTGGGGATAGTGAGGTGAGTAAGGGTAATAATTGCCTTGTATATTTCTCCTACACTATGGGCAAGATGATCGATGATGTTGGCATGGTCAAAGCCCAAAAGCGTATAGTGGTGTGTGATATCAACCTCCTCAAGAATATGACCACACAAGAAAAACCAGTTGCTAAGTGCCTTGAGGAAATGATGGATGTGGTCAGAAATGCAGATGCTTATGCTTCTCTAGTCGATATGGTTTTTAATATGGAGAAAAGCATGAAAGAGCTGGAGGCCAGGGTTACTGATGGGGATTATGAGGGCAGGCTTGTCACTTTGCATAACAATATGGAGAAAATAGAAGATTCTATGAGGAAAATTAGGGAGCAGAGCTTGTGCAGCCTCAAAGCCTATTCTAGTCGTGCCAAGATCCTATTTGAAAATATTGAGAAGGATAAAGTTGAGAAGGGGGTGAAGTATCTGAAGGAGGCTATGGGACCTGATAAGCGCACACGGGCAAGTGCAAGGAATATTTATAATAAAGAAGATAAGGAGCTAGAAAAATTGAAGGATTCTGCTGATCAGATGTAGATAATGGTGGTCCAGGTCGAGAACCTGATGAAAAGTATCTAGTTGTCCTTTTTTGTTGTCTTATCTTTTTGTTTCCTTGTCTTGTTATGTTTCTTTAGTCCCATCCTTTTGTATTTTGGTAGTTTTTGTTTGTTTCTTTTATACTTTTGGTCCTGGGTGCTATGGCACATACTCTTTAATGATTTTAATGGTTTATATTTAAGATCTTTGTAAAGGTTTCAGCTCCTCCAAAAACCTATTTTTACTTAATCAAAACTATAGTCCAAGTAATTATCTAACTGCAATCCATAACCATTAAATTAAGATAAACCCCCTTTCTTCTATAAATTGAAATAAATATTATTATTTGATTTAATTAATTCACTTTATGTCTTTATTCCTCTTTGGATTAAATCAACCCCATTTAATGAGCACATGGATCCTAGCTTTAACCCCTAACCAAATCAAGCCTCTACCACCTAACCCATAGTTCCAACTCACCCGAACCCCTTCACACATATGAATTCCCTCTTAAGTTGGTTAATCACACTTAACTATCCAAATCACCCTCCACTCATTCTCTCTCTTTCCATCACGTCCTCCTAAATCTCCCACTTGCCCTCTAATCCTAGCCTAATCACTCCCTAAAAATTTGCACAATCCTAGTCCATGGATTAAGAAATCCCAACCCAAACCAAAGTCACCCTCATGCCACATCCTCTAAAATCCCATCTCCCTATCCACTTCTCAACCTTAAATTCTCTTACACCCTCAACCACATTCTTACACATTTGCCCCTCATTCCCTCTTCCCAAAATGGTGAAAATCCTCAAGGTGTGACCTTTGATATTTGAGAAAAGATGGGTCTTTATGGCATATCTCCCCAAACCCTAATTCCCTCTCAATGTCTCTCATTGTGACTGTCACAAGTCTATGAGTTTGAAGAAGCACAATCGATGTGCTCTCCTTCAAATGCATCTTGACCCTTCCTCACGTTTGCATCTCAACCATCTATTTCACCTCCTCTTTGCCTATAAATCAAGCCCTCACTTCCTTCATTTCCATTCACCTTTTATGCATGGTTATCATGCCCTTTTGAAGAACAAAATCATCAACCATAGCCTTATAATGTGAAAATCCTTCCAAATCCAATCTTTTGAATCTTGAGCATCAACATTTGAACACACATATCCAATTTTGGACAAATATAAAAATCAAGAAGGCTTCATAGATTAAGAAGGTTTTCACATTCTTAGGCTCTTTTAGTGATTTTATTCTTCCTTTTATCTAAACTAGATGTTTTTTTTTAAATAGTGTAGTTTTACCATTCTAAATTATTTATTGCATTCCTTCTGAACTCACACTTTTATTGCACACACCTAGTCCATCTTATCACCCATTTCATCACACTATCAACATCTTTGAGCATACTTTCAATAGCCATTTTCCATTATAGCATGTCCTTTCAAAAGTACTATCCAAAGAACAAGATTCTTGGGTCCTTCATACCATTTCTTGTGTCCATTGTCATCCAAAAATGTACACAAAAAAATAAAAAATAAAAGTCAAAAAATCATCACCTCAATGAGAACCTGGAAAACAGGTGTCTTGTGTGACACCAAAAAAAAGAAAATAATAAATATAAATATTTTTTCCTATGGTGAAAACTACATCTTATGGCACCCTGGGCAACTACCGTGATGAAAACATGGCAAACAGGTGTCATGTGTAATTTATTACCCTCTTGCACTCTACACTTGGGGGAAAGTATCATTCATGATATCCTACCCACCACATCCTTCATGATCCCACATCTATCCATATCCCTTTTTCCATCTTTTATCTTGACAAGGATTCATATACACTATCTGCTTCACTTTATCCACACCCTTTAGTACACATCCTTTGTCTCATCCATCCCTTACTTCTATCATCTATTTTTGAATTGCCTATCCCAAATCCATATCTTGGTCTTGATTAGAACTAAGGACAAAATGCAAAACAGATTTTTAGAAGCCTCTAGACATGTCCATCCTCGTATACCATATGTTATTCATTGTGTTATTCCATTGCCTACACAACCACTTATCCAGCCCCTTAGCTTGGATAAACATGTTGTCCAATTGTGAGATACTCCTTGCATCCAAATTAACTATGATTCTATCATAATCTAATCCTATATTTCACCTATCCATTTCTATCCCATCAACTCATTCAGCCATTCATAAAGTCCAATGCCTTGCTAGACACTTGGGAAAATAACTACATCTTGTTTGAGAATAAATCCTGACATATGCCTTCCACCTCAATCGACGATCAAAAATTCTAAAATCATAAAATTCTTGAAATAAAAATAAATCCTAAAAGGCATTAAAAGTACTATAAAATATAAAAATTTAGAAAATATCCTGAAAAACCCTAAAAATAAAAATAAAACATCAAAAATCTAAAAATAATATTATATTTCTCATTATTTTCAATAACATAGACCTTTTGCAACAAGAGACATTTTAAGCATACCCAAACAGTACATCAAATAAAAAATTGATCTTAACAAATAATGCATCAACAAACAAACCTACCAAGATAGTCTACAACCTAATCAATCAACTACCTATCAGTTTTAAACATGCATATTAAACAATGTGCCTTTACAGATATGTCTTTCCTAGAACATGAACCCTATCAGATATCATGCTTTAATGAATGTGTCTTTCCTACAATAGTCATCCTATCAAACATTGTCCAATCAAGAAACACTCATTTTTGGCAAGAATATTTGTATGGTTGTTGATTCATTTGGTTAAGTGATTCTTATATTTTTATTTATTTATCTTGAGTTATGTTCCTATGCTTCTTTGGGATATCCACAAGTGATTAGAGATGTTGGGATGGTTCATGACTTATTTTTCTTTGTTTGTTGTTTTTCAGATGTTTTCCATAAATTTTAAGAGGATATTTTGGGTGTCTGTGATGTGTAGGACCACTTAATTAGGAGCGATATATCTTGTAATTCCCCACCAAGGAACCCTTGGAAACAAGTGGTTAAATATGCACTTAACATTTTATAAAATATGGATTAAACATCATGTAACTATGTGCATCACATAACCATAAACATGCAAGAAGATACACCATGATCATGCACAACTGGAAGGCTTTGCAAGTTCTTAAAAAGTTTCCAAGACCACCAAATACTCAACAAGAATAGAAAGGCACATTCAAGTTGCCACAAAGAATCATGATGATGAAGAAATATTGAATCCTGAAATTATGTAGAATCCCCCAAAATCTAGAATCTTTATCATAACTCCTATGAATCTGAAACCACTATCAAACATCTTGAAATTATTACATAAAATGTAACTTAAAGTATAAGAAATGAAGAATATGTAACTTATACTAAAATTTTACATTTTATGTATTGCCCTGGTACTGAAATTGGACTGTGAATATAATATGGAAAACATCTAGGGGAAAAGGGGTATCCAAATATGTAATTACTTTCCTAATATACCCTTGGGAAGTGCCCACTATTTCATATGCACTAAAACATTGGGTGTATACTCTAAAACATAAGGTGTATGTGCTACTCTGGGAGGTGTATGTGCTAAACTGTTAGGCATATGCACTAACTTTCCCTGCAAAGTAAAAATATGCCAAAGGACAAAAAAGGAAGGGGTTTTATGTTCTAAGATCAGGTAGGCTTTCTGACACTAATGTACGACATAATATACAACTCTGGTCCACACTGGGGAGTACCTAATACACACAAATTGAGGAAATACTCACTCGATCATAATGAAACATCAACATAAAGAAAATACATTAAGAATAGAATCCATATGTGCATAAAGATCAAGTGCATGTACATAAAGGATACTTTTTTTAAAACATAATAAGCAATAGCATAAATTTACATACAACCATGACTAGGTGAAGCATATCATGGAGTACTCAATACTCAAAGTCTCTATCACTGGAGGAATCTTGTCACCTATACACCATTCCCCAATAGTAGTAAAGTGCAATGCCAGCCTACCATGTGGAACCCTTGGGCCCATCCCACCATGCTCGTGGAGATAGAAACCTAGCTATAAATAATGGGTAAACACACACAAACATACACAAAGCAAGGTTAAAAATTATGCCAAGTAGATACATACAATCAGAGGGTGGTATAGATATTGAATGCAACACAAAGGTACAAAATTAATAATCCATGGAGCACACTCGACATGAGAAACAATATCCAAATGAAACCAAGAACCACATATCTATTATACTCCAAGGTACTAGTTACAACTACAGAACCTAGACATGAGAGTACCAACCATAGGGAGTATCCACGCCTCACAGATCAATACAAGCATTCAGGGCTTGAGTATCATCTACCTCTTGCATGGATCACTCATGACGTCTGGGGGATCAATGGTCTCTACCATCTACCTCAAGCATAGATCACTCATGAAATCTGAGGGATAAATGAACTCTACCATCCACCTCTAGCATAGGTCACTCATGACATCTGTGGGATCAATGGTTTCCATAGTATCAAATTTATCTTATTCAATATTTAAGCCTAGATCATTTTATTATGTTTTCACTTTTTAAGAAAACTCCTTGACACATCCACTGCACCCACTTCTGGTCCAGGGTCCACATAAGGAGCTACTCCCCATGCCTAATAAATGTACCTAGTCCAAGACTCAAAATCCAAGAAGGAGACCACACAAATCTCAAACTCAAGAAGGAGACCAATACAAATAGTGTGTTTTCTCGGTCTACACCAAGGACATGAAATGAAGACTTTGTTCACTCGGTCTACATCAAAGAAGGAATAACCCAAAGTTATCTACTCAGTCTATATTGAGGACATAAGAATAAATTTCACTATCTACTTGGTGTTGGAAATATTCAGGACAAACAGAGTTACTGAGAGGGGAGGGGTGAATCAGTAACACTTAAAATTTTAAAACATTTCTGCACTTTTATATTCTTTAGCCATTCATTTATCTAATCTACTGCAAACATGAAAATGTAATCATTCATAACACATAACACAAATATTGGTAACCCAGAAACCTTCCAAATAGAAAGTAAAACTGGGGTGGGGATGGTACCCACAATACTTTGGTACTACAGTATAAAGTTGGCCGGTTAAGGCTTACAATGATCACTTCTGATGATCTGCCCTGTTAAAAGCAATTAGGACTGCTAGGTCCACCTTGTTAGAGGATTTACAAACATACAATGAAGTATGCACTC
>MU224171.1:5001884-5029962 GCA_018584345.1 Thuja plicata
GCATCCACTATAGTACTCAGCATCGTCATGCTCTCGGTAAGAGTAGAGGCTCGGTCCATACTAGTCCCGAAGTGTAGCTTGGAACTCGGTAGCTGTGGTGACTCGGTAGATATATTGTCACTCGGTAACCACTGGTGACTCGGTAGTAACTGACTTCTCGGTTATCCTCGACTGATGACTCAGTGACTACCGTCTGCTCGGTAACTGTTGTTCTTTTCATATACTCGGTGACTGCCTTACTGCTCGGTTTGAACTGTTTGATCTGTGATCTTTACTGAATGCTCGGTATAGGCTGTGGACTGAGTGATAAGCTCGGTAAGCATTCAAAACCGAATAAGTGTTTTCACTAAGTGCATTCACTGATGACAAATATATCATTATTCCAACACTTGGTCTACACCAATAATAGGGATTTTCATAAGCCTCAACAAACACGAAGGCAACAATCGGAGGATAAAGCACTCCCAAGCACTCAAGACACACAACCGAGTAAAAACAATAAAAAGGCACAAATACCCAACTACTCAATTGAACACTATACCAGAGTTAGGATTATGAGGAAATCCCTTAAACATATCAAGGAAACATGAGTAATTATCACAACCCTCAAAAATCACTTAATTCCTAAATTTGAGTAAAAATTGGCAAGGTACAAAAATCAGCATTTTAACACTAAAAGGGTATATTCGGATCGTGATATAAAATATATGGAATGTCCTATGACCATTTAGATTTCACAATCATACTATATAAATGAGATAATGCTAATATTAATAACTATATCATGCCCTACAAGGTAACTGACAAGTTCTAGATGGCACACAAAATGGTGCATCTATGAAAAAGCCCAAAATTCAAACTTGACAAAAATCTATAAAATTAAAACCCATTTTCCCTTATGGTTTAACTAATCCAAGAATATAATAAAATATTAATTCTGATATTGTGGGAGAAACCGGACAACCTCACAGCGGAAAAATTCAAACTAAAAACCCCATTAACATGTACAAACCCAAATGGCTGAAATAAATTGAAAGAAATATGGGTAAACTACTAATTAACCTCCCACAAAGAAAAATAAAATAGAAATGAACTGAAATGGACAAGGGATGCATTGAAACATGAGATCCCTACCTCTTACACCCACTGTTATCACTGAAACTAATAGAAAAAATAAAAAAACCCAAAGGAATTGTGAATGACTCAACAAGAACTGGAGCAATTGTGATTTGGTTCCAACAAGCCGCTACCCATGTTTATCTGATGTCTGGGTCAAACCCAACCAACAAAACAATGATTTTCTCCACACAAGTTTGGAGCAAAAAATCACCAAATTGCAAAATAAACAAGTGAGGAATAAATCTAATTCCTCCCATATAAGTCACTTTTTCACAAAAGGACTTATAAATCAGATCACTTAAATAAATTAAATCAACTAAAGAATTTTGGAATTAATTAAAAAATGTCTAGGGGGTTTAGCTTAGTTGGTTGAAGCAATGAGTTCTCATTATGGAGACCCGGGTTCAAATCCCAATAAGGACATCTTTGTGGAATTCTAAGTTGTGACTCTTGGTCATCCATTGGTTGTATTTGTCTCATTGTAAAAGGTGGATTTATAAGTTGTGACTCTTAGTATTTTGTTCATTGTTTATAGTGTGGCTGCTTGTAAGGAGCTCGTATTTGTCTTAGTTTGATGGTTGAATAAAAAGTTTGTATTGCTCGAATGAGAAAAATATTTGTAAACGATCTATAAAATAAAAATTAATTAAAAATCAATTCCAAGTAATTGGAATTCAATTACAGCAAATTAGTCGGTAATCAAAAATAAATGCTAAAAATTAAAATCACTATTTTAATTAAGCCTCTTGTGCAACAACTCTGGGAACTCTAATGCACAAACACACCACTGGTCTATCACATAATGCATCATGAAGTCCGGATTTACCAACATGTACCAAAGGAATAATAATATAATCACATGTACATCATTTATACACGAATGATAATGGCTCAATAATGAAAGGTCGGTGAAACTATCTCCTATACCACTATCGGGGATATATACACACTCAAATCTTTTAGCCCAAGAAAAATGTGTTTGGTACCTATTCATTGAAACATGCAAACATCAAGTGTAGTTTTTCATAGCATAAATAGTCAAAGCACATAAAATAACAATAAAAATGCCGAATGGAACACTGACGCTCTAGTGACGTAATCAGACATAAAGAGTGTCGTGACACTGGACGTTCCATTTTCTACTTCTCAGTGTACATGTAATTTAAATAAACATTGTATTTAAATTGACATTTCATTTAAATATTAAAACATTAAATTAATCATTTATAAAAATATGAGCATATATTAGTGAAAGTTGACAACTAAAATATCTAACAACATATAAAGCACAATAACACTAGGAATCAGATATAATCACCATAGTATATAAGTCCATTATTCTTGAATGCAAAATACACCATATATCATCATGCCACATCATGCCATATCAATGGTATCATCATGTAGATATGATTAAAATGGTAAACTACAACATAATTTGACGTCTAATCATTTGTAATACTGGTAAAGACAAAATAAAGTATTGTCATTGAATGCATCCTATCATGTGGATAATCACAATAAAATAAAAAGAGTATATCCCAGATCAAAATAACATTGAATAGAATGAAACCACAGGAGGCACTACATTCTCCCCCTAGGCCCAGGCTTACTCCTAGAAGCATGCAAAAAGATAGGGGTACAAAACTCTTAACCGCAAAGCATCCTCCCAAGTAGCAAAAGTCTCATCACTCAGGTCCCATTGGACCCTTACCTACTTTATGTCTCTACCCATGCAGGTTAGCCTACGATGCTGAAGAATGTGGATGGGATCCAAATAAATATTCCCATCCTCTACCTATAAAGAACCCCAATTAAGAACATGGGTCACATAAAAAATATACTATCTCAACACAGAAACATGAAAAACATCATGGATACACTATAGGCTAGGTGGAAACACAAAGTGATAGGAAATAGGGATGATCCTCTCTAGAATCTCAAAAGGTCCAACAAAATGCAGCACTAGCTTAGAGCATTTCCCGTAACAGATGGGGATCCTCCGTGACCGAACTCGCAAAAATAAATAATCACCAACTGATAAGTGATGATCCAATCTATGGGCATCGACATACTTCTTCTTCTGATCCTGATCAGTAACCAAATGATCTCTAATACAAACCATCTGCTTGTCCATATCCTAAAGCATCTTAGGACCTAATACAATATGGTCCTCCAAACGATCCCAACTCAAAGGTGTATGACATGATCGACCATAAAAGGCCTGAAAAGGAGACATGCCAAGAGAACTATGGTACCTATTATTATTTGCAAACTCAACCAAGTAAAAATAGTCCTCCTACTTCAAATTTTGATCCATCACATATATGTGAAGCATGTCTAAAAGACCCTAATTCATCCACTCCATCTGACCATCGATCACGGGGTGGTATGTTGAAATAAAATTATATTGAGCACCTAAATCATGATGGAGAGATGCCCACAGTCTAGAAGTAAATACCAGCTCTCTATCTGAAATAATCTTGCGAGGTATCCCATGCAACCCAACTATATCTTCCATGAACACATGTGCTACCGAAGAAACAATATATGAAGCTCTTATGGGTGAGAAGTGAGCCACTTTGGACAAATTGTCCACTATAACCATAATAGCATCATGACACATGAATACATGGGCAACTTAGTAATGAAATCAATAGATATAGTATCCCACTTCCACTCGGGAATGGAATATGGTTACAAAATACATGTCGAATGCTGGTGCTCTTGCTTCACTCTATAACACTCAATACATCTATCCATGAAATGAGAAACATCATGCCTCATCCTTTCCCAAAAGTAAAACTATCTAAGATCGGCATGCATCTTGTTGACGTGGGGATGTGCCAAATACAGTGCATGATTTTCCTCAGAAAAAACCAATGAACAAAGATCACCTGACACAAACACATAAATATGCTCATGGTGCCACAAAATTCCATCTGACTCTAATGAGTGACATGAGAAGTACCCCGCAAGGGTATGTCTAGACTCAATCTCTGCTCTAACCTCCTAATACCAAGTATCACTAGGTAACTCCTCAAGGATAAAGCTATGTAAATCCACAGCAAGTTACAAAATAGAGATACCATGCCTTCTCCTTCTCAAGGAATCCACAACATCATTCTCCTTCCCCTTGACTTAATGAAAATAAAAATTTTACTCACATAGGAACTCTATCCAACAACATTGTCATGCATTTAGGTTCAGCTGAGAAAAGATGTATAACAAACTGCAATGGTCTCTATGAAACTTAAACTGGTGACCCAAGGAAATTCCTCCAGCGCACTAATGCATGCACAACCACCACTAACTCCAAATCATGGGTGGGGTATTTCATCTCATGGGTTTCATATGTAATCAATCATCCCTTCTACATAAGAACTACCCCCACACCCTCCAATGATGCATCAGTGCACACCATAAACTTACCTATAGGATCTGGGACTGCCAAGATAGATGCATTGATCAAACACTCCTTAAGAGCTTGAAATGCTGACTCATACTCCATGTTCCAAAAAAACTTGTTCCCTTTCCTCTAAAGAGAAGTGATAGGATGAGCCAAGCAAGATAAATCCTTCACGAATCAGTGATAGTAACCTACCAAACCCATGAAACTACAAACCTCAGGAACACTAGTCAATGATGGACAATCCATAATAGCTTGGATCTTTGAAGGATCCCATTCTAGAGATTATATGTTCCAATACTTCACCTCAGTTAGGAGGAACTCACACTTGGCCAAGTTTCCATACAACTGATGGTCACATACACACTACAAAACCTTATGCAAATGGCCCTCATGCTCCTCCATAGTCCTTGAATACACTTAAATATCATCCAAAAATACAAGGAAAAAACAATCAAGATAGTTGCATAACACATTGTTCATCAAACTCATCAACACTGATTGTGAATTAGTTAACTAAAAGGGTACAACTGTAAACTCATAATGCCCATATATAGTGTGAAAAGTTGTACGATGAATATCAGCCTCATGGATATGAAGTTGATTGTATCTTCACTTAAGATCTATCTTCAAGAACACTCTTTCTCCCTTCATATGATCAAATAAATCATCACTCCTCGACAAAAGATATCATTTCTTCACCTTCATCTTATTCAAATACTGGTAATAGATGTTAATCAACTGATGAAGATCTTATGGAGATTATGAAGAATGAGTGATACTGAGTATCATGATTGTAGAAATGGTTAGATCAGTTGTTGTTTTGTCATTGGTGTCAAGCAATTGATTAATTGATTTTTATTATGTTACCATATCTTAAGAGGAGAAGTTAAATGGGTGACAAGTAAAAATAAAACAATGATGAAGTAATGATGATATAGTTGTTTGCTACTATATATTTGATTTATCAAATTGGTACAATTGATTGATCAAGTTGAAAACTACAAAGAGTTAAAGTTATGAATGAAAGAGTTACTTTAATGAGCTAAACAGAGTCAGTCGGTAGAAAGATATGTGAGTCAGTCATAGTTACCAAACACTGAGTTAAATTCAAGAATCAAGCATCAAAGATGAGATAGACACCAAGCAGTGAATGAAGACAATTACCGAGTTACAAAGCAAGTTTTACCGAGTACAGGATATTGATTATAAATGATGATAAGATCAAATTTAATGCGAAGCGATGATGAGTTGGATGAGGATGAGAATTAAATGAATATTGTTATAAGATCTACGAACATGAAAATTCAATGAGAAGATCTAAGGTAAAGATCAAGTTCTTAAACCAAATTATGAGAGTTCCAAGAAAAGTGCAAGTTTTGAGGTAAAATTGAAATGGTTTACCAAGTTGTGAATAATGAAGAAGAAGATCAAACACTAGAGTGAAAATGATGGAAAATATAATTAAGCAAATTAAGAGGCAAAAGTGTGTCTATATAAAGAATGAGAAATATGAATAGAGTTACAGTTTTTGGTGAATTGAATAGAAAATAGGAAGAAGATGAAGAATAACATTTATCGAGCAGAACAAAGAAACAGAGATTGAAGAATCTGCAGTCTGAGAAAGAGATCAATGGATTATCTGATGCCCATATTCAATTAAGCATAAAGGATCTAACACAACAAAAGGTAGTTTCTATATTTATAGATCAAAGTTTATTGTTTCTTATTAGTATTTGTAACAAAGAAATCTCTTAACCGAGTGGATTTAACCATCCTATTTGTAAAACCTAGACTTAGGTGACATTGGAAAAGAGTGTTTAAAGACCCTTAACAAGGCCACTCCTAACAGGTTGAATATCTTAACAGATCTGAGGTAAATCCCCTAACAAGGTCACATTTATAAAATATATTTTATAATCTTTAACAGGATAAGTTCTTAACCGAGCGTACTTTAGAAGGGTACATTTTTATTGTGGGTCATAATTCCAACAGAGGTTTTTCCCAAATTGGGTTTCCTCATTAAATATGGTGTCAACCTGAGTTAAATTTGATGTTGCTAAGTTTGAATGATTGATTTACATATATGATATGTATTGTTTTTTAAGTTATTAAGTTATTTGGTGAATTGGTTGATTACTATATTCAGTGTTACTGATTGATTCAAAGAGTTTAGTTTTAAGTTTTTAATTTTTATTTTGTTTGATTCACCCCCCCTCTCAATCGACCAACAATTGGTATCAGAGATAGTTACTCTGAAGTGATAAGTTTAAAAGGACTTGAGTTAAGATCTAAAGATATATAAGAGGGAAGTACCAAAGCTGAATAGGGATTATTTCTCTACATGTAAAAGCAGAATGAGGTTGCATGTGTCTGGAATAGGAGAATATTGACTTCATTTTCTTGATAATGAATATGTTGCACCGACTACTGCACCTTTGACTAACAATGAGAAAAGAAAGAAAAAAGAACACACACAATTTATGATTGAGATTGCTTCTACACTTACCGACCAGGAATATGATGAAATTGATGGTTGAAATACTTCGAAATAGATGTGGGATAAGCTTATTTTGACCTATGGTGGAGATCAGCATGTTCAGAAGGCTAAATCAGAAAGTTTGAGAGGAAAAATTGACTCTATAAGGATGAAAGAAGGAGAGAATATAATACAATATAGTGCAAGAATTAAGGATACTATCAATTCTATTAGAGGAGCTGGTGGGATCATAACAGAGGATGATGTTACAAGAAAGATATTGAGAACCCTGCTACCGATTTATGTTATTCGTGTATCTTCTATACAAGAGCTAAGATCTATTCCCCAGATAAATGTTTCAATGGATGCTACTATTGGTAAGTTAACTATATTTGAGTTAAATGATTTTTACAATGTTTCTCCTACTACATCTAAGATTGAATATGCAATTAATTCTACTTTAAAGATTGGAAAAGGTAGGGAATTTGCAGCTAGAGATGGATATTTGAGTAGTGCTAGTGAGAAATTTTACAGTTATACTAAAGGTATTGAAGAGTTATTTACTGAATGTGATGAGAATGAAAGAGAATTTGAAGCTTTGTTGGCTCGAAGGAAAAAAAGAGGCAAAGGAAAATACTGAGGTAAGTTACCATTGAAATGTTTAATTGTGATAAAATTGGTCACTTTGTATCTAACTATCTTGAGAAAGATAAGGAAAAAAAGAAAGATAACAGAGATAAGGACAAAAGAGAAAACAGATTCAGGAGATTCAAAGACTACAAAAACAAAGGTAAGAAATCTTGTCATATTTCTAATCAAGGACTAAGTGATGATGATTATTTTAATAGTGATGATGGAAAATAAGTTGTTTATGTTGCTATTAAATATGATTTTGATGAAGAAGAACCAAAATCCCTAATATCACAAGTAAGTAAGAATGAAACATGGATTATAGATAGTGGTTGCTCACATCACATGACTAGTGATACAGTTAATTTTATTTCCTTCGAAAACCATGATGGAGGATTTGTTAGATTTGGTAATGATGCTCCATATCCTATGAAAGGAAAAGGTTCTATAATTCTACTGAATAACACAAGATGTGATGATGTTTATTGGGTTGAAGGATTAAAGTATAATCTGTTGAGTGTTGCACAGTTAAACAATACAAGTCACCGACTGAGATTTCAATATGGAAAGGTGAAAGTATTTGATAAGAAGGATTATTTGATTGCTACTAGAGAAAAATATAAAGGTAATTTATTTTATCTTGATACTTCTATGAAGATTTGCATGTTTGAAAAAGTTGAAGATGTTTGGTTATGGCACAAAAGGCTTTGTCATGCTAATTTTAAAAACTTAATCAAAGTGAGTAAGAAGAATAGAGTGAGAGGAATATTAAGATTAGAGAAAACTGAGAATTCTATGTGCAGAGAATGTCAGATGGGTAAGATGACTAAATCTATTTTTTCAAGAAAGACTTATGTCACACAAGGAATTTTCAATTTATTGCATACTGATTTATGTGGACCCATGAGGACTCAAAGTTTTTATGGAGACAAATATTTTATTTTGTTTGTGGGTGATTATTCTAGAATGATGTTTGTAATGTTTTTAAAATAAAAATCTAATGCATTTCAAATGTTTAAGTGGTATAAGGCCCGAGTTGAAAAATAAATTAGAAGACAGTTGAGATTTTTGAGATCCAATAGAGGAGGAGAGTTTACTTCTGATGAGTCTACATTATTTTGTAATGAGAATGGAATTAAGAGATAGTTGTCAGCACCAAGGACACCACACAAAAATGGGATTGTTGAGAGAGGAAATAGATCTATTATTGATTGTGCTAGGACATTAATGATTGAAAAAGGAATTTCAAAGAACTCTTGGAGAGAAGCTATGAGTACTGATGTTTATACATTTAATCAAGTACAAATGAAGAAAGGTACCAAAAAGACACCTTATGAAATCTGGTATGAACACAAACCTAATGTTACTTACTTTATAAATTTTGGAAGCAAATGCTATATTCTGAAAGATTCTAGAGAAGGAAATTTTGATTCAAAAGGAGAAGAAGGAATATTCTTAGGATATTCTACAAGTAGTAAAGCTTACAAATGTTTGAACAAAGTTACTAAAAAGATGGTGGAAAGTACAAATGTAAGAATTGATGAATTTGCAGAAACGAATGATGAATTTAGCAAGAAGGAACCTGGGGATTATGAGAATTTTGCATATGTTCAACCTAATGTTCTTGATACCTTACCAAGAGTACCTACCGAGGAGGAAGATGAACAAGGATTTCTACACCGAATGTTGATATTGAAGTACCGAGAGCTACCGAGCCTATTTTGGAAAAGTATGTGAGAAGGCACCATTCCCCAAGTAAGATTATTGGAAATAATGATGTTGGAGTGATGACAAGAAGCAAGGTAAGAGACAATACATGTTTGATATCTACATTTGAGCCAAAGAAAGTTAAAGATTCTCTAGATAATGAAGATTGGATGAAAGAAATGAAACAAGAGTATCATCAAATTGAGAAGAAAAAGACATGGACATTAGTACCTAGGAATAAAGACAAAAATGTTATTGGTATTAAATGAATTTTCAAAAACAAACTGAATGAGCATGGAGAATTTATCAGAAGTAAAGCTAGATTGGTTTTTAAAGGTTATACATAAGAAGAAGGTATTGACTAGGGAGAGACTTTTGCACCTGTTGCTAGATTGGAAGGAGTTAGAATGCTTCTAGTTTATGTTTTTTTACAAAGGATTCAAGGTATATCAGATTGATGTTAAGTCTGCATTTCTTAATGGGATACTTGAAGAAGAAGTATACATTGAGAAACATGAAGGATTCGTTGAGAAGACAAACAAGAACAAGGTATGTAAGTTACATAAAGCTTTATATAGTTTGAAATAAGCACCCTAAGCATGGTATGAGAGATTGCACTCTTATCTAATAAAAATAGGATTTTAGAGAACAAGTGATAACAGTAATGTTTACTTGAAATGTGATATTGATTACAAAGTTTTGATTGCTGAAATTTTTGTTGATGATATTATTTTTGGAGGCAATGACACTTTATGTAAAGGATTTTCTGGTGAAATGAGAAAAGAGTTTGAAAAGTCAATTATTGGAGAGATTAAGTTCTTTCTTGGTCTATATATACAACAAGTTACTGGAGGGATATATATTACACAAGCTAAGTATATCAAAGAGATCCTTAAAACTTTTGGTATGGAAGATTCCAAGCCTATTTGAACACCTATGGTTACTAGATGTAAGTTATCTAAAGAGGATGAAACACAAGAGGTGGATAATACTCTTTACCAATCCATGATTGGTAAATTGTAGTCCATTGTTCACAATAGACCTGATATAGTACACATTTTTGGGATTGTTGCAAGATTTTCTTCTAACCTGAAGGAAAAACATATGTCTGTAGTAAAAAGAATTTGAGATATCTGAAAGACACAAAAGAATTTGGTTTATTGTACAAGAAAGGAGGTGCTTTTGATCTCAAAGTCTACAATAATGCAGATTGGGCTGGAAACATTGATGACATGAAAATTACTAGTGGAGGTGCATTCTTTTTAGGTGAAATATTGGTTATATGGCTGAGCAAGAAACAAATTTGCATTTTACTATCTACTGTTGAGGAAGAATATGTTGCTGCTACTATGAATTGTGCAAATATAGTACGGATTAAGCAATTACTTGAAGGTATGCAAGAAGAGATCACTAATCCGGTTACTATTTTTTGTTATAATACAAGTGCTATTAATATATCAAAGAACCCAATTATGCATTCAAAGAACAAGCACATTTATATCAGGTATAAATACTTGAGAGAACAAGTTCAAGAGAACAATTTGAGATTGGAATATGTGAATTCAAAGGAATAATTTATTGATATCTTTTCAAAGCCACTACCTAAAGATGATTTTGAGTATCTCAGAGGTAAAATAGTGGTTCTCCCCCTATCCAATATTCACTAAAGAGCATGAGGCATGTTGCAAGATTCTATATTTTATTAGAATATCTATTTCTAAATTGATGTTAGTATGACACACTTTAGGTGATTCCTAAAGTTGTGAAAAGCTTTTTGTATGCAATTTTTTTATGAGTACATGTCAAGTATAGTCCACTACTAGAATAATTTTTTAGGAGTATGACTTTTTGGCATTATTGTCAAAGAGGGAGAGAATGAATTTATGGTGTTTATCCTTAAGGGACATATTGATGAATTGTTAGAGAATGAATTGATACTATTTACTCATGAAGGAGAATCAGAATGTATGCTACATAAATAGAATATTTATCCAAGAGGGAGATTCAGATTGAAAGATCAGACATCAAAGTAGAAACATAAATATCAACTTACAGGAACTACAGTTATGTATTGGAGAGTTGCCATCATAAATTTCTATAACAATGTTATAGTGGTTTCCATCAATGCCAGAGAGGGAGATTGTTAATCAACTGATGAAGATCTGATGGAGATGATGAAGACTGAGTGATACCGAGTATCATGATTGTATAAATGGTTATATCAATTGTTGTTTTTTCATTGATGTCAAGCAATTGATTAATTTATTTTTATTATGTTACCATATCTTAAGAGGAGAAGTTAAATGGGTGAAAAATACAGATCAAACAATGATGAAGTAATGATGATATAGTTATTTTCTATTATCTCTATTAGATATTTTGTTGTCATTAGTTAAGTCAAAGTCATATGAGTCAGAAGAATCAATCGGTGAAAATGGGAAAGCCAAATATTTGACTAGTCACTAATGCACATCGAGCAAGTTAGTGAAGTTGGTAAAGCACACAATCGAGATAAAGACACAACACTAAGAGTCTACAGTTATCGAACACCGAGTGCATATGGAGTACACCAAGTTGACAGTTACTGAGTACTAAAGAACATTTAGCCAAGCAAAGAGAAATTACTCTACCAAGTTATTTAATTGATTCTTAATGTGATAAGGAAACATTTAATGAATTGAAACAACATTAATTATAATTATACAATGCACGGAGACTAGTTTCTCACAAGATCAACGATTGAGATAATTCAAAGAGAAGATCTGAGGATCAGATTAAGTGGTTAATGAAAGTTTGTTATTTCCAAGAAAACACCAAGTACCAAGGTAAAAGTGACACAGTCACCGAGCGGAAAAGAAGATCTAACGATTAAAAAAAATCACAATGCACCTAACACATAAGATTAATAGGAAATAACTCATATATTTAATGGATGATTTACAGAGTCTATCAAAGTGATGATATCGACAAGAGGTTGATATTGTTAGTGAAAGTTAAAGGATTTATTTGAAGAACAAAGAGTAGAGTAGAGAGCACCAAGAAGATATTTAGCTACAACATAGAAAATCTAAGCAGTGTTACAACTTTGAGACTGAGGTAACACAAATTTTAGAGTACATAGAGTTTAATCATCATTTATTTTTTATGCAATATAGCATACATTATTGAATTGTTAATACTATTGTATTGAGAGATAGAAATCCCAATACTGGGTAGATCTTGGGTAGATCTTAACCAATCTTATATTTGTAAAACCTTTAACAAGGTACATCTCTAAGTGTAGAGATTATAAAATACTTTAACCAGGTAGACCAAACAAGTCTTTGTATACTCTTGATTGGGTAAGCTATCAAAATAGCTAAACATTGTAAGCTCTAACCGTGAACCCTTTTATACTACAATTAGTGTAGGTTATGGGTATCATCCCCACTGCACTTTTTTCCTCTAACCAAGGATTTTTGCGTAAACAAAATCATGGAGTTATGAGATATTTTACTTGAATGTTTTGATGATATGTTTTATGGTTTTTACATTAGTTTCATTTCAAGTTATTGAATTCGGTAGACAACAACAAAAGTATATGGTTATAGGCAGTTTCAATTATAAAAAAATTTGTGGTATGGATTCACCCCTCCCCTCTTAGTCCCAACTTTCCATAGTCATTCAAACAATTGGTATCAGAGCTACTAGTCTTGAGTTTTAAGGTTTGACCACCTAAGAGATAAAGATCTTAGTAATGGAATGTTTTAGGCAATTCAAAAGAATTGATGGTCTTGAATCTGAGTTGGAGAGTGCAAGAGAGTTAATCATTGATTTGAAGAATAAAACTGAGAAGTCTCTAAGAATTAGATTGAAAATATATGATGAAAAGAAGGTTATACAAAAACAAGTTGATACATTTGAGACAGCATCTGCAGGGAGTGTTACTGATGAGTCAGAATACGCTATGAAAGAAATAATGGAAAATAATGATACACTTACTGAGAAGTTGGACATAATGAAGATAGATCTTGAAACCAACATGATAATAATGACTAAATTGATTGAAGGAAAAAGGATTATTGAAGATGAAAAGAAAATGGAAGAAGATGATAAAAGACAAGTTGAAATTAGGCTATTAGAGAAAGATAATGAGATCATGAGAATTACACAAGTTCACTATGATATGACCGACCAACTTCTGAGTGCAAATCAAGATAACACAAGAAAAGAATTTGAGAATCAAGCACTAAAAGATGAAATTGAGAGAATGGATCAAAGATTGAAAGTTTAGAAAGATGCAAATTAAATACAGAAAAGAAATGAAGAAGCACTGAAATCTCTGGATCAGAAATTCAAGAATCAGAAGCAAAGGAATGATAAAATAGGAATTGGATTCAAAGAGAATAGTACTACCAAGAAAGTAGAATCATCAAATGCATAGAAAGATGAAAGTACTACACCCCCACCGAAACAAAAGAATCCAAGTTGAAATTATTTTTGGAAGCCTGGACACACTGCTAATGTTTGTAGGATTAGAAAATGTAAATCACCGAGTACACCTAAATTTGATTGTTAATGTTTTATATGAAATAGGTATGGACATCAAGTGTTTGAATGCATAACTAATCTTGCTAACAACACAAGGAAACCTAAGTTTGACGGTTACTGCGAGAATTGTAATAAGTTTGGACACAAAGCTAAAGAGTGCAGAACAAAGAAAAGAAATGGAAAGTGGAAGCCTAACTAAGAGAATTCTAATACTAACTGAGTAGACACATCTATACCATGGGACTATAATACAATAATTTCATGTTTATTTTGTGGAAGGTATGGACACATTGCTACAAATTTTATGTTGATGCACGGAAGAAACAACCAAAGAGCATGGAGAAACCCTGACATGGCATGTTTTCTTTGTCATAAGGCAAGACACCTAGCAATAAATTATAGATATCGAGGTGATGTAGGACCAAAGATGAATCTAAAGTGAAAGCCCCAGCTATTGTTGATGAAATCTAAGAACAAATGAACAAAACCTGGAGGAGAAAGTCTCAAGATGAAGGAACATCATTTAGAACCACATACAACACCATCTCTATCGAGTTGGTTACACCAAGATCCACCTAATTAATGAGAGGTATGTAGGAATTGTATGCTTATAATAAATCCTACTTCAATTCCTTGAATTAGAGTTGAGATCCATATTTGTATATTAAGATGCATTAGGATAAGTTGTGAAATTTTTTAGATGAATATTGTTATATATAGTTATTTTATTTAACCCAATCAAGAAAAGTAACTATGTAGTCTATATAAAGGTAAAGAGGGACTCAGCAAGCACATTTAATGTACATTAATAGAGTCATTGGAAACCCTAATCATGAGAAAGGTATAAATAGTTCATTTTGCTAATCATTTGAACCTAATGTTTTCAAGAGCACCTAAGAACATTGCAGAGTGATTATCTCATCGAGCCATCGAAGAAAATTCAAGGTATTTCTGAATCTTTGCAAAAGTATTGAGTAACATTTGAGACATTTACTTCATTCTGAGTTGAGTTTGCAAGGTTGTGTTTTATCATAGCATGCCCTAGTTTGTTTAAGAAAAATATTTGAAGGTATTCATGGCACCAAAGTTGTAGAAACCTATAGTTGTGAAGGAAGTAGAACAAGTGAATCCAAAACATAAGTTAACCACAGCTATAGCTACTGAAATAGATATGATGGGAGCCCTATCTTTGATACCGCTGAGAGTAATATTAATTTAATATGTCCATGCATTTATTAATTATAAGATTAAATATTTGTGTGAAGCAGAGATAGATACATCCACTCAACAAGTTGTGCGAGAATGGGAAAGTGAAGGAAGAGCATATTCACCTGGAAGCAAAAGGTTTCACACATGGTATTCACTTACCAAGGGTTTTTAAGACATAATGGTCCAATGGATAAGAATGGTACTTAGCCGAGTACATGACCAATTCATGTGGTTGGATGAACCTATCAAGATCACTAAGGATATATTGCACATTATTACTGGATTCCTCATCGGAGATAAGCCCAAGGCCACTTAGAAAATCAATAAGGGTAAGCTCACCAAGCTAACTAAAGCACAATGGGATGGAAGAGGAATGAAAATATATATAGTGGTAGACCCTGAGTTAAGGTATGTCTGTAATATCTTATCATACCGAGTGTTTCAATTGTCCTGAGTGGACAATGTACCATGTGAAGCAATAGATTTGGCATACAAGCTAGTGAAGAGAGGTCTTAAATTGGATTTTTGTGAAATCTTACTGAGGCAATTAGAAGAAAATATGAACACAATGAGAAAAGAAAAGACTAACACCCTGAAATTTGGCTCATCATTGGTATGTATTTTCTTCTATTGTCAAAATTTATTTCCCTCTATTGGATATGTAGTTTGGATCCTTGGAAGGCATATTATTTATTAGGTAAATGAGTATACATAGATTTTAGGAGATAATTTTGATGAAATCATGTCTGAATACTTTTTAAATTTCCAAACAAGAATGCATGAGAGGTATAGGATTCCACCTCAACTGATTGCAAAGTATCAAGATAATATATGTTTTGAGGTTGACATTGACACTTGTATTATCAAGGCTACTGAGCCTAGAAGCATGTGGATACAACCGATAGGATATGAACTAGATATTGATATTGGATCACAATAGATAGAAGAACTAATAGCAAAAATAGTTGATCCCAAAGCTAAGAGGTGTGGCACTTATGAAGAAGTTAAATTAAGGAATAAGAAAAACATTGTGATACCTAAGGCAGTCAAGAAGATAGGAAAAATTAATGATACTCTATCCAAAACACTAAGATTTGATGAGATAAGTGTTAAGGAAACAAATGATGAGCAAGCTATTGTTGTTGTTGAAAAACAAATAGCACTTGTAAATTCATCAAGCAGAAGAGATACTGGAAGGAACACAAGATCCTACGTGAAACCAAAAGGAAAGGGAGTTGCAGAAATAGATCAACTAAAGGGAAGAAAATACATGAGAACCCAAGGAGGAAAAATTATTGTATTTTCACAAAGGAAGTCAATACTTCAGGATGAGAGTGAGACAAAATTAGATAAGGAAGCTAAGTCAACATCTGTTGTAGATTTTTCAAGAGTTCCATGAAGTCTAGATGATTTTCTGGGAGATCTAAAGAATACAGGAAGACTTGGAGCTTTTAGGAAAGAAAAGTATGAGAAAATGAATGATGCAGATAAGAAAAAGATTGAAGAAGCTATTATGTTAATAATAATGAGATATAGATTGACCCCAATAGAGCTAGCAAATAAGATACCAGAAGAGTTGTATAATAATATTGATGCAAGATGAAAGTATGCACTTAATGCAGAAAAAGAAATGAGAGAGAGAGGTCACTTGTACATACAGTTCCTGAGCTTGCACCATCTGAGATTCGTTAAGCACTACAAAAATGTGAAAAAAGATTTATAGCCAAGGGAAGAGCCCTAAGAATCATGAATGGAGATATACTATCTGTGGACAGAGAAAATGATGCAAAATGGAGAGATATATTTGACATATCTAATACTGAGCAACCTGATGAAATAAAGAATAAAATTGAAACCATTATTGACAAGGTAAAGGAAAGCACAAGCCAAGTAGATCCTATTGATCTAACTATTGACAATGCAGAGGTAATCTTTGAAGATGCATCCGAGGAAATAGATCCTAGAAAGGAGTTGTCAAAGGATGAAGATGTAATGGACTTGAAAGTACTAGACACTGAGTGTATTGATGTAGATGTTGCACCATTGCAAAGTACTAATCCCATATTGATACAAGGACAAATTTATTCTACTATTCATATTGGTACTACTAAAGTTTCATCATAAGATATGGCAACTAAGCCACCAGTTGACATAGGAAAAGAGAATGTTGATGAGCCAAAGGCTACCAAGACTAAACATAGGAAGGATACCAAGTTGGAACCCCAACTGACACTAAAGGACAAAAGTAGAATACACCACTGACCGACACATCTAATGTTCAGAATGTTCAAAAGACACAAGATACACAAAAAGAAATATTGTAGGAATAAAATCGAAAAGAGAAGGATGTATAGAAAGAAGAAGGAAAATAACAATAGGAAGTTAAAGAATATGAGAGTATATTTGGTTACCATAATGACTCACCAGATGCGACAATGGCATCACATTCCAAACACTCTACTAGAGAGAGCAAACTGAATGAGAAAAAGAACAAAAAAAGATGAAACATGTGATTGATTTGACTAAGACAATCATCATATCACCGGGAGACCCCAATATGATGAAGCTCAAATAATTACGCATTTATGCAGAGATTGTAGCTCAAAAGGCTAAGTAGGAAAATTTATTGGTGAAGAAGAAAAAGGTAGACATATTAGAAGATGTCAAGGAATTTTTCCAGGAAATTATTCCCGAAGTTACTATTGATGAGTTTGAGCCCCTACTAGACCAAGTTGGAAATCTAGTCCAACAAAACAAAGGACCAAACAAGGACATGACTTAATATATGTTAAAGATTCACAATGAATCTATGGAGAAGAAATTGATGGGGGACCTACTATAAGATATTGACATAGAAAAGGTAACTATTTTTGAGTTATGTTCCAAAATTGAAAAACAATTGCAATCTATCATTTCATTGTTTCAGCAATTTTGTATTCTTTCTAACTTTACCAAGGAAATCAAGAAGGAGGCAGATACTGAAAAAGAGTTGATTGAGTAGCTTAAAGAGTTAACTACTGAGCCTGGAGAATTCTACACCTATTACTCAAAGATATAGGAACTCATGGGAGTTCAAATCTCATTGAGATAGGAGGAAGACAAGCTGAGATTGGATTTGCTTGAACTAGAAGCACTACTAGTTCCCCATATGCAATCAATACAAATATATTTGAAGAAAGGGAAAGAACTAGAAAGATTTATAGAGGTCAACACCCTGGATACTATAGGTGATCTATTGGCAAAAATCAATGAGCACATTATTATATTACAGAATCTCTGAGACACTTGGGAGACTGTACTCGCTGGGATACAACATAAGTATAAGCACATTTTTTATACATAAGTTTTACTGTTGAGACTTTTTGTCAAAAAAGGAATAGATATAGATTCATATAGATGGATAGATAGATAGATAGATAGATAGATAGATAGGTAGATAGATAGATAGATAGATAGATAGATAGATAGTCAAATATAGATTTTTAAAAATTAAAAAAGGAAAATAGAATCAATACAAAATTTAAAAAAAAAGTATATATGTGAAAAAAAAGAAGTAGAAGAGTTGTACATATTTTGTATAGAGAGTAACATCCGAGGGGGAGTTACTAATTTTGATTACTTTTCAAGGTTTTTGTCAAAATGTTCAACTAATGCCAAAGGGGAGATTGTTATCTCTATTATATATTTTGTTGTCATTAGTTAAGTCAAATTCATATGAGTCAGAAGAATCAATCGGTGAAAAGGAGAAAGCCAAATATTTTGCTAGTCAGTAATGCACACCAAGAAAGTTAGTGAGGTCGGTAAAGCACACAACAAAGCTAAAGACACTATACCGAGAGTCTAAAGTTACCAAACACTGAGTGCATATGGACTACACTGAGCTGACAGTTATCAAGTACTAAAGAACATTTAACCAAGAAAAGAGAAGTTACTCCACCGAGTTACTTAATTGATTCTAAATGCGATAAGGACACAATTAATGAATTGACACAAAATTAATTATGATTCTACAATGCATGGAGAATAGTTTGTCACAAGATCAATGAGTGAGATATTTCAAAGGGAATATCTGAGGAACAGATTAAGCGGTTGATGAAAGTTTTTTATTTCCAAGAAAAAAACCAAGTACCAAGGTAAAAGTGACACAGTCACGAAGCCGAAAAGAAGATATAACAGTTAAAATAAATCATAGCATACCTAATGCATAATACTAAGAGGCAATAACTCCTATATTTAATGGATGATTTACAAAGAAGAACAAAGTGATGATACAGAGAAGAGGTTGATATTGTTAGTGAAAGTTAAAGGAGTTATTTGAAGAACAAAGAGCAAAGAAGAGAGCACCAAGAAGATATTTAGCTACATAAAAGAAGATCTTAGAAGTGTTACAAGTTTGAGATTGAGGTAACACAAATTTCAGAGCACATAGAGTCTAATCAACATTTATTTTTGATGCAATATAGAAGACATTATTGAGTTTTTAATACTATTGTATTGAGAGCTATAAATCACAATACTTGGTAGATCTTAACTGATCATATATTTGTAAAACCTTTAATAGGGTACATCTCTAAGTGTAGATATTGTAAAATCCTTTAACTAGGTAGACCTAACAAGTCTTTGTATACTCTTAACCAGGTAAGCTATCAAAATAGCTAAACATTGTAAGCTCTAACTGAGCACCCTTTTACACTGTAGTTAGTGAAGGTTGTGGGTATCATCCCCATAGCATTTTTTTCCTCTAACCAAGGATTTTTTCATAAACAAAATCATGGAGTTATGAGTTCTTTTACTTAAGTGTTTTGATCATATGTTTTATGAGTTTTACATTAGTTTCATTTCATGTTATTGAATTCGATAAATAGTAGCAATAGTATATGGTTATAGGAAGTTTCAGTTATAAAAAAATTTGTGGTACTAATACACCCCTCCCCTCTCAGTCCCAAATATCCATAGTCATTCCAACATTTGATGTTATCAAATTGGTACAATTTATTAATCAAGTTAGAAACTGCAAAGAGTTAAAGTTATGACTGAAAGAGTTACTTTACTGAGCTAGACAGAGTCAGTCAGTAGAATGATATGTGAGTTAGTCATATTTATTGAACATTGAGTGAAAGTCAAGCACCAAGCACCAAAGATGAGTTAGACACCAAGCAATCAATGAAGACAGTTATCGAGTTAGAAAGCAAGCTTTACCGAGTACATGATATTGATTATAAATGATGATAAGATCAAATTTTATGTGAAACGATGATGAGTTGGATGAGGATGAGAATTAAATGAATATTTTTAGAAGATCTACGAATGTTAAATTCAATGAGAAGATCTAAGGTGAAGATCAAGTGGTTAAACCAAATTATGAGAATTCCAAGAAAAGTGCAAGTTTCGAGGTAAAAGTGAAATGAGTTACCGAGTGGTGAATTATGAAGAAGATGATCAAATGCTAGAGTGCAAATGATGGAAAATCTAATTAAGCAGATTAAGAGGAAAAAGTATGTCTATATAAAGAATGAGAAATATGAACAGAGTTACAGTTTCTGGAGAATTGAATAGAAAAGAGGAAGAAGTTGAAGAATAACATTTACCGAGCATAACAGAGAAACAAAGATTGAAGAATCTACAGTCTGAGAAAGAGATCAATGGATTATGTGATGCCCGTATTTAATTGAGCATAAAGGATCTGACACAAGAAAAGGTAGTTTCCATATTTATAGATCAAATTTTATTGTAGCTTATTAGTATTTGTAACAGAGAAATATCTTAACCGAGTGGATTTAACCATCCTATTTGTAAAACCTAGACTTAGGTGACATTGGAAAAGAGTTTTTAAAGACCTCTAACAAGGACACTCCTAAAAAGTTGAAGATCTTAACAGATCTGAGGTAAATCCCCTAACAGGGTCATATTTAGCAAATATGTTTTGTACTCTTTAACAGGATAAGTTCTTAACCGAATGTACTTCAGAAGGGTACATTTTTATTGTGGGTCATAATTCCAAGAGAGGTTTTTCCCAAATTGGGTTTCCTCATTAAATCTGGTGTCAACCTGAGTTAAATATGGAGTGAACTAAGTTAAATCTAATGTTGCTAAGTTTGAATGATTGATTTAAATATATGAGATGTATTGCTGTTTAAGTTATTAAGTTATTTGGTGAATTGGTTGATTATTGTATTCAATGTTACTAAGTGATTTAGAGAGTTTAGTTTTAAGTTTTTAAGTTTTATTTTGTCTAATTCAACCCCCCCCCTCTTAGTGGACCAACAATCAATGCATAAATGCAAATATCTATTCTTATTCTTCATGAAGATGTCTAGTGCACTCCAAGGGGCTACACTAGGTGAATATGGCACTTGGCCAACAACTCCTCTAACTACAACCATAGATCACTCAACTCCTAAGTGTCATGTGGTAAGGTGCTCAATAAATAGGCTCAGATCTGAGAATGAGATCAATACAAAAATCTATGTTGTGTTGAGGTGACATACCTAGAATCTCACCCACAAACACATCCCCAAACTCACAAAGCAATGGGTGATCATCAATAGACACCTCTCACCTCACAACCTCATTGAGATCACTAATAGAGACTGCAAACAAATGACATCCCTATCCATACTCTTCTTCAACTGTGTGGATGAGATCATGTGATGTGAAATAGGTATTTGGACCCCTACGAGCTCAACACTTCCACCTGTGTCATCCATACACTATACCAACTTACGTCAATAATCAATACTTTCCTAGTGGGAAGCTAACTAATCCATGCCCAACACATAACCATAAAAACCCAAGGGTAGGATATGAAGATCTATGGTGGTGGAAAAGGTTCCCAAATACAGCACAAAACCACAAACTAGGGAGTCCTCGACGACTCTAGATCCTGTGGCTAACTTAGCCTGCCAACTATCAACTTGTTGTGCTACCACTAGCCCAAATCACTCCACAAGGAAGGGAGAAATAAAATAATCTAAAGCACAAGAATCAAATAATATAGAGGTATAAATATCATGAAACACACCTATAGTCTCAATAATAGTGCTTTGATGCTCAGCTTGAAAGTTATCAACTCCACAAAAACTATGTAGGATCTACCTGCATCACCAAAAGTAGTCTACAAAATAATGGTCCCCTAGCATGATCCTGTAGTTGAGCTTTGAGGACAATGCACATCAATATGACCAAGTTTTCCACAAGAGAAACAATCCCCTCATCCACTACCATGACCTATGGAGGGTGCACTTAACTAAAAGAAGTTCCCCCTATTAGAGCTCTACTGACCACTTTGTGGTACCCTCCTCGATACCTGACTATGTGAAATGTCCCTATGGCATGAGCCACTATGGTTTCTTGGCTACAAAATAATGGATTCTTGCCTTTGGGGTGAACTCTGGAAACATCTTCGTTTGTGTCGCAGCTGGCAAATTGTCCTAGGTGGTGTTGAATATGCCCTTGAAGGACCTATGGGTTGTACCTATGTACCCTATGCAACTAATATAGAAGGATGTGCACTATGAACCTGTGCACCTTTCCTACTACCAAAGCCTCTATTAATGTTACCCTCAGAAAACCTCACCTTCTTAGTGGAAAGTGCAAGTGTCTAGGGTTGATGCATACGAATGACCCCTGCAATATGACCATTAAGGCCCCACATAAAAATTTGCACTAATGTAATCTCATCATGGTTATAGTTGGAATATTGACTTAGCTATAAGAACCTATGCTCATACTGATACACTGTCATAGTCCCCATCTGGAGATTGTGAAACTCGTCAGCACATGCCTCTCTATACTGATCAGAAAGGAAATGCTCATGGAATCGCTTCTCAAATATCTCATATGAAATAGTTGAGATACCAAATTGGAGCTTCTGCTCCTCTATACGCCACTAAGTAGATGAAAAACTCCTAATATTCATGATGGCACACCGAATTATATTTTTTCTCGCATATGGATGCATAGCGAAGCAACATCCATGATCTAGAAGCCATGTCTTGGCCTTAGTACCACTATGACATCCATCAAAGCAATCAGATGAAACCTCATAAGGTCTCTCATATGTCCAACACAAATATCATCATCTCCACCACTTCCATGTTTCTCCTATGCTCTCCTCTAGAGCCAGGAAGGCTATTATAATTCTCACACTCTCTCCTCTACCCCCGCTCTCCATGATCAGATAACCAAGACTCCCCATGGTGGTATTCCTCCTATCAAGGTTCCTATCAAGTAATAATATATTGTAGTAATTGAATCAACTAGGTATTCCCATCATTACCACTATGACCCCCTCTATGGTCCTTATGGTGATCATCATATTTCTATTCTTCTCTATGCTCATCCTCGTGATTCTTGTGGTGTTCCTCTTCATGTTCATCTTGATGGGAATTCCTTCGACCACCACTACATCTCAAAGGCATCCTTCAAAACCAAAATAAGACATGGGTCAAGATCACACACACACACACACACAGATATATATATATATATATATATCATATCTAACAATATACACTAGGGCAAGGAGGAAATGTGGTATCCATCAAAGATAATGGTCACAACCACACATCACTCACACCAAACACAATGGGATCATAACACATAGATCCTAGTGTATGAACACAAGCTCTGATACTAGATGTAATGCCCCACCAAGGAACCCTTTGAACAAAGGGGTTAAATATGCACTTAACAATTTTTTTTTTGAAACATGGAATAACTATCATGTAGCTATGTGCATCACATAACCATAAACATATGTAAGATATAAACATGCAAGTAGATACACCATGATCATCACATGATTGTATACAAGCAGAAGACTTCACAAGCTCTTTCAAAGGTTCCCAGACCACCAAATACTCAACAATAATGGAAAGACACATTTAAGTCCCCTCAAAGAAACATGCTGATGAAAACATGTTGATTTATAAAATTTGACTAAGTCTGAAATTTTGTAGAAACTCCCAAAATCTATAATATTTATTATAACTCCTATAGTCTGAAACCACTCTCAAACATCCCAAAAGTATTACATAACATGTAACTTAAAGTATAATAAATCCTTTCTTGTACTTAAATTTTATATTTCATGTATTGCCCTGGTATTGAAATTGGACTGTGAATATATGGAAAACATCTAGGGGCAAAGGGTATCCAAATATGCAAGTACTTTCCTTACAAACCCTCAAGAAGTTCCCATTGTTTCATATGTGCTAAAACATCAGGTGTATGCACTACTCTAGGAGGCGTATGAGCTAAACTATTAGGCATATGTGCTAAACTGCCCTACAAAGTGAAAATTGGCCAAAGAAAAAAAAGGAAGTGGTTTTCTCAGTTCTATGATTGGATAGGCTTGTCGACACCAAAGTATGACATAAGATATAGGCTTTCTCCACACAAAATTTAGGCAATACTCACTTGTTCATAATAAAACATCAACATAAAGAAACTACACTAAGCATAGCATCCATACATGCATAAAGAGCAAGTGCATGTACATAAAGTAAAATACTCTAAGAACATAATCAACAAGAGCATAAATTTACATACAACCATGAATAGGTGAAGCATAGTGTGGAGTACTCAATACTCAAAGTCTCTATCACTAGAGGAATCCCTTCACATGTACACCAATCCCTAGCAGTGGTAAAGTGCAACGTCACCCTACCATATGGAACCCTCAAGCCCACCCCATCGTAGTTAAAGAGATAGCAACCTGGTCATAAACAATGGGTAAGCGCACAAACACACAAAGGAGCGCTAACACTCATGCCAAGAAGATACATATAATTAGAGGGGGGTGTAGATGTCCAATGCAACACAAAGGTTAAAAAAATCCATGGAGCATACTCGACATGAGAAAATATATCCAAATGCAACCAATAACCATGTATCCATTGTACTCCATGATACAACTCACAAATACAAAACCTAGGCATGAGATTACCAACCATAGGGAGTATCCATGCCTCACAAATCAATACAAGAAACTAGAGCTTGATTATTATCTACCTCTCACACAGATCACTCATGACATCCAGGGGATCAATGGTCTCCACCATCTACCTCAAGCAAAGATCGCTCATGACATTCGAGGGATCAATGAACTCTATCATCTACCTCTTGCATGGGTCACTCATGACATATAGGGATAAATTGTTTCCATAGTACCAAATTTATCTAATTTAATGTTTAAGCCAGATTCATTTTATTATGTTTTCACTTTTTAAGAAAACTCCTTGATGTATCCACTGAAGCCACTTCTGGGCCAGGGTCTGCATAAGGAGCTACTCCCCATGGCTACTCAATGTACCTATTCCAAGGCTCAAAATACAAGAAGGATACCACACAAATATCAACCTAAAGAAGGATACCAATACAAATAGCTTGTCCGCTCGGTCTACACTGAGGACGTGAAATGAAGACTTTGTCCACTCGGTCTACACCAGGGATGGAATAACCCAATGTTGTCCACTTAGTCTATACTATGGACATAATTATAAATTGCACCATCTAATTGGTCTAAACCAAGAATGGGGATTGGCATAATCCTCAACAAACACGAAGGCAACAATTGGAGGATAAAACACTCCCAAGCACTCAAGGCACACAACCGAGTAAAAATAATAAAAAAGGCACAAATACCCAACTACTTGATTGAACACTATTCCAAGAGTTAGGATTCTGATTAAATTCCTCAAACATCTCAAGGAAACACAAGGAATTCTCACAACCCTCAAAAATACTTAAATCCCAAATTTGAGCAAACATTGACAAGGTAAAAAAATTGTCATTTTAACACTAAAAGGGTATATTCAGATCATGATATAAAATATCTGGAATTTCCTACAACCATTATACTTTCACAATCATACTATAGACATGAGAGAATACTAATATCAACAGCTCAATCATGCCCAACAATTTTACTGACAAGTTTTGGATGACATACAAAACTGTGCATCCACAAAAAAGCCCAAAATTAAAACTCAATGAAAAGATACAAAATTAAAACTCATTTTCTTTTATGGTTTAAATAATCCAAAAATCAATAAAATATCAATTTTGACATCGTGGAAGAAAACAAACAACCTCACAGCGGAAAAATTCAAACTAAAAACCCCATAAACATGTACAAACCCAAACGGGTGAAATAAACTGAAAGAAGTGAGGGGAAGCTACTAATTAACCTCCAACAAAGCAAAATAAAACATAAATGAACTGAAATGGAAGAGGGATGTGTATGCACCCTAAAATGGTCACCTAGACTTTGGGCCCCATTTTATCATTTTATCGTTTTATCAATTTCCTGAATCAATGGTTTGAAACATTTTCAATTCAAATCAATTTCCTTGATCAAATTGTAATTAATTTAATTATTCAATTATTTCAATATTTCCTAAGATTTGATCATTTTTATCTAATTAAAAGATTTAATTTTTAATTAAATAAAATTTATCTTATTTAATTAAAAGATTTAATCTCCCTTTTAATTGAATAAAATTCTTCTTATTTAATTAACTTAAATTTCTCCCTTTTAATTAAATAAAATTCTTCTTATTTAATTAAATTCAGTTCCAATTCTTCTAATTTATTTGATTGAAAGAAAACCCCTATTTTAATTAAATAAATAAAAATCCCCACTTAAAGCACTTTATTTGATGAAAAAGGCAATAAATTAAATAAAAATCCCTTTTTTTTCACATCTTCCTAAGTGGTGGGATTTTTGCCTCTTAATCATAACCTTTGATCTTTGCCTCTTAATCTCAACCGTTCACTTTTCTTTATAAGTAAATCTCTCCTTCTCATTTCATAATCATCAATCATCAATCAATCATCTTTTTCATAGTATTGTTATGCTACATGTTTGGAGAGCAATTTTGGAGGAGAATTTAAGCACTTTGGCTTAGATATTGCAACTTCTCTCTTCTTGTCTTCTTCTTCTTGCATCCATGGCTATTTATGTAGATTAGATTCGTGTTTATTTTCATAGATTAGATTTGCATACTTCCTTTCATAGATTAATCATGCATTGTTATCATTTAGATTAATTTCCTTTCATGCATTGTTATCATATAGAGTAGATCTCATTTTCATGCATTGAATCTCTCATTTCATGGTGTACTTGCATGGGCACTAACTAGGTCAATCTGAGGGCTTCCATTTCACACCTTTGCAATCCATGACTAGAGAGCTATGGATCGATATTTGAGGCCTCATTCTTGAGCAACCTTAGATGGAATGATTCATAGAAATGTGTCAACATTTTAGCACACATTTTTGGTGCCCACCGTGGGGCATGATGCTCTTGATTTTCCTTCATTTTATCAGATTTTCTAATCTTTACATGGTCATTTTATTGAAGTTTTTCAAGCCTAACCCTTGTGCAGATTTGCTTGGAGATGAAAACCCTAGATTTTCAAAGATTTAATCATATCTCCCAAATGGCTAGGAGTTTTGGTCTGAATTTATTTTTGCAGGTTGACAACATATCAGAGAAGCTCCAGTAAAAAATTCAAAATTTTCTGAGGTATTGTGAATTTTTTATAATTTTGTCTTTATTTTTCATAAAACATTAATTTTTGAGGCAAATCAGAAAAATTTTCAAAAAAAATTATATTTTTGAAAAGATCTTTAAATTCTACAAGGGGTCCATTCTTTGAGTTTTAAATTTAAATACAATATCATAGCTCATTTGGTCGATTTATGAAAACTGGTCTATTTTGGGAAAATGGCTCCCTAGGGCACAAATGAAAAGATCTTTTTAAAATTCTAACATTTTTGGAAAGCTCTCTATTTTTTTAACAGGGGTCTCTTTTCTATATTTAGGGTTTGGGATTTGAATTCATGGCATATAAGTCCAATGTTGTTGACTAGGTCAAAAATCAAAATTAAAAAAAAGGGTATTTAATGATTAGCTTGCACTTATTTTTCACATGGTTCAATGCATGATGTGAGTTGTCATTTGGATTATTTTCTGGTTATTATTTCTC
>MU224171.1:5037047-5050949 GCA_018584345.1 Thuja plicata
AAATTTATCTTATTTAATTAAAAGATTTAATCTCCCTTTTAATTGAATAAAATTTATCTTATTTAATTAAATTAAATTTCTCCCTTTTAATTAAATAAAATTCTTCTTATTTAATTAAATTCAATTCCCCCCATTTAATTAAATAAAATTCTTCTAATTTATTTGATTGAAAGAAAACCCCTCTTTTAATTAAATAAATAGAAATCTCCACTTAAAGCACTTTATTTGATGAAAAAGGCAATAAATTAAATGAAAATTAAATAAAAATTTCTTTTTCTTCACATCTTCCTAAGTGGTGGGATTTTTGCCTCTTAATCATAACCTTTGATCTTTGCCTCTTAATCTCAATCGTTCACTTTTCTTTATAAGGAAATCTCTCCTTCTCATTTCATAATCATCAATCATCAATCAATCATCTTTTTCATAGTATTGTTATGCTGGAAGTTTGGAGAGCAATTTTGGAGGAGAATTTAAGCACTTTGGCTTGGATATTGCAACTTCTCTCTTCTTGTCTTCTTCTTCTTGCATCCATGGCTATTCATGTAGATTAGATTCATGTTTATTTTCATAGATTAGATTTGCATATTTCCTTTCATAGATTAATCATGCATTGTTATCATTTGGATTAATTTCCTTTCATGTATTGTTATCATATAGAGTAGATCTCATTTTCATGCATTGAATCTCTCATTTCATGGTGTACTTGCATGGGCACTAACTAGGTCAATCTGAGGGCCTCCATTTCACACCTTTGCACTCCATGACTAGAGAGCTATGGATCGATATTTGAGGCCTCATTTTTGAGCAACCTTGGATGGAATGATTCATAGAAGTGTGTCAACATTTTAGCACACAAGATGGATTAAAACACAAGATTCCTACCTCTCACACCAACTGCGGGCATTGAAAATGATAAAAGAAATAAAAAAACCTGTGGAATTTTGAATGGCTCTACAAGAATTGGAGCAATTGCGACCTGGTACCAACGAGTCACTGCCCATGAATTGATTCGACTTCCTAATCAAATTGAACCAGAAAAATGGTGATTTTCTCTACAAAAATTTGGAGCAAAATTACCAAATTCCGAAATAGACAAGTGAGGAATAAATATAATTCCTCCTACATAAGTCATTTTTTCACAAAAGGACTTATAAATCAAATCACTTATAAATTTAATCAACTAAAGAATTTTGAAATTAATTAAAAATTAATTCCAATTAATTTGAATTCAATTACGAAAAATTAGTCCGCAATTAAAAATAAACGTTAAACAATTAAAATCAATATTTTAATTAAGCATCTTCTGTAATAATTGTGAACTCTAATGCACAAACACACCAATATTCTATCACATAATGCATCATGAAGTCTGAATTAACCAACATGTACCAGAGGGATAATAATATAATCACGGGTATATCATTCATATAAACATGATATTGGCTCAGTAATGAAAGGTCAGTGAAACTATTTATTGTGTCATTGTCTGGGATATAGACACACTCAAACCCTGCAGCTCAGGTAGAATGTGTGGTACCTATTCACTGAAACATGCAAACATCAAGTGTAGTTTCTCATAGTATAAATAGTCAAAGCATATAATATACAAGAAAAAATTTCTAATGTAACATTGACGCTCTAGTGATGCGATCAGTCATAAAGAGTTTTGCGACGTTGTTCGTTCCATTTTCTACTCCTTAGCATACATGTAACTTAAATAAACATTTCATTTAAATTGATATTTCATTTAAATATTAAAATAATCATTTATAAAAATATGAGCATATATCAATGAAAGTTGACAACTAAAATATCTAATAGCATATAAAGCACAATAACACTAGGAATCAAATATAATCATCATAGTATATAAGTCCATTGTTCTTGAATGAAAAATACACCATATAACTTCATAAAGCATTGTGCCACATAAATAGTACCATCATATAGATATGATCAAAATGATAAACCGTAGCATAATTTAACATCTAATCATCTATGATACTCGTAAAGCCAAAATAAAGTATTGTCATCGAATGCATCTCATCATGTGGATAATCAAAACAAAATAACAAGAGAATATCTTGGATAAAAATAACATAGAACATAATGCAACCACGGGAGGCACTACATATCTAATGCAAAAAATATTACAAAGGGTAACAAATCTCGTATTTGTCGCTACACATACCTCAACTCTTAATGCTCGACCTAGAGGGATTGGCCCACATTCCTTGTCTATTCAAAGTGTCTGTTAAAAATGCAAGGGGACAATACTACCTTGATCACTCATATCTTGGTGGGATAACACTCATTTTTCTATAATAAAGTGGCTTAATGATGAAAAATAATGTCTAAAGATTTCAAAGAATATGGTATTAATGAATTCTAGATTTCAATGACGGTTGAGTTTCCCATATAGCTTATTCTAATCACTTCTTGACCTAGTCATGTCACTAATATTTCTTCTACCAATTAATCAGTCTATCAAATTAGTCAGTTGTTGCATTTTATCAATCAGTCAATCAATCAATCTATCAAAATGGTAAAATTGATTTTCAAAATAGTCAAATTAGTCAGTCAATCATTCAATCACCATTTGTCTTATACAGGATGTATCTTTCCTGAAACTAGATATTGTCATTTATCTTATACAGGGTATGTCTTCCCTAAAACTAGACATTGTCGCTAGTCTTAAATAGGATGGGTCTTTCTTGAAACTAGACATGATTCTTGTCAACAATTTCTATGTCCAATATCGATCACACAGTCATCATAACCTACTAACATTTTTCACTTCTTGCTAACTATTCTTCTGTTTCATCAATTCATCATTTTCTTTTGAGAGATCATTCATATCGTTCTTGCACAAACAATCTCTCGAGGGGGCATCTATTACCTAGTTGCTACCACTTTTCTACGGGGGAATAATGGGGCATAATTTTTATTGATTATTCTTTGAAACAACACTTGAAAATGCATTGTGGCAAGGAGGGGAAAAATATAGACACCTAAAACTGACTTGTTGCTTGTGCGCAACAATTTCACTAATATTCCTCTTAATTGATTAAATAATCTTTATTATTTAATTAATTTGTGTCTTTCTACTACATTCTAAATTCAAATTCATATTACTCCCTAAATTCCATAATTAAGTAGTTTTAACTGATTTTTTAATTAATAAACATCTAATTAATTTTCATCACTTATTCTTCTATAAAATAATTAAATAAATATTATTATTTAATTATTCCATGTGTCTTTCAAATTAATTAAATAATTACGTTATTTAATTAATACTTCTATTTTTTTCTTATTAATTTATGTGAAAATTGAAATTAATCAATCATTTCTCCTAATTATTAAATAAATATTAATTTATTTAATTTACTAATTATTCTTCTTATAAATAAATATATTTTATTTATTTATTTATACTCCTCGTGTGCAATTAAATAAATTTCTTTATTTATTTAATTAAATTTATTCTTCTATTTCTAACTAACACTAAGTCCCAGACTAAGTCTTTAATCACTTTTCCTAACTATTTAATTGTTTTTTCTAACTAATCCATCTATTTTGTTGACTAATCAATCTATGTAGTCATCTCTTCAAGCAGTTTATGTCCACTCTTAATCCAAGGAGTTAACCATTCAATCAATTCATTCATGCATCCACTTCACTTTCAATTAGTCTCAATTAACTCATCAGTCATTCGAGTTCAACTCCCCAATTATTTGAGTTGAACTTCTCAATCAATTTAAGTTATCTCTTCAATCCTAGAATCCTTATTGAAACCTAAAATTCTATATAATGAGAGCTAATTCTCATAATTTACAACCACATACTTTGAATTATTATGTTATCCAAGTGAGAACAAGCCGAAAGACCACAATTCGCATAAAGGAGAAGAACAAGGGAGACTTGAATCTGGTTTGCATATTATTTCTTTGATTTGAATTCATTATTTGTTATTGTATGAATTTCCATTATTATCAGTTATCTCTCTTGCATGTTAGGGATTATTTGCAGCTTTTAGGCTTTGTAGTGGTCTAATCTTGTTGTTGCAAGATCATACTCTCGAATCTTGACACCCTAGTCTACAGTATGTATCATCAAATTTGTGATCATAAGACTAATGAATGTTATGATTTAAAGTGTAAAATTCAAGAATTCATTGATTGTGGTATGATTCAAATGACATGTAACAATGAATTTCATATTTCTCTTGATAATTATAAATAACATCTAAGTCCCCTTTATGTTTCTCCTCACTATGTGGCATTGGTAGCTTATACTTCAAGGGCTCATTGTTATTCATGGATGAGAATTTTAGGTGCAATCATACTTTGTGGGAAACATAATATTCTTTATTCTTCTTTGCCTCCACTTTTGGGGGAAAGGGTAATTTTTCAATCTCATATCTATCTCAAAGACCCATTTTCTCCCTTTGTTATCTTGTGTCTTTTATAACATGATATTATTTCTTGCATGGAATTTTTTTTACATGAGGATTCTTTATCTTTTGTCAAGAGGTTCACATCCTCATTCACAACCTTTTATTTGATTTAAATTCCATGTCTATTATAAATAACCTTTCACTTGAGCCGCATAATGTGTTGTCCTTTGCCAAGTATTCCCTTAACTAGAAATAGGGAAGGCGTATTTACTTGATCCTCCTCTCTCTTTTTTCTCTTCCTTCCCATAAGATCCATTATCCCTTTGTTGAATTTTTTTTATAGCATGATGTCCTTCCTTGCATGGATTTATTTGTTTTACATGATGATATTCTCTTTTTAGGAGATTTACATCCTTGTTCACAACATTTTTCTTGCTTTAAAGTGAATGTCTATTATAAAAGATCTATCACTTAGGGTATAAAATGTGTTATCTTTTCCTTTTACTTCACCCTTGGGGGGCAAGGTTTTATTTTGTCATTGTTTTGTTCCTTTATAAGGATCCATTTTCTCTCAGTTAAATGTATTATTCATTTGTGAAATGGAATCATTTCTTGCATGGATTTATTTGTTTATGTAAGGATCTCCTCTTTTTTAGGAGATTTTGTAATGCCCCCTACTGGTACCCTTCTTTATTTTCTCTCTAATTCCCAAAATAATGTTTGGATCACACTTGGGAAGGAATACTTGTTACTTTCCTCTTAATCTTTCTCAAATATAATATCCTATAAATCAATATTACTCATTAATTTCTTGGCAGCACAAAATATGATTCACCTCTCTCTTTGTCTCCCCTCACAAGAGTTTCAAATATATATTTTATAATCTCTTGATTCTAAGTGAGAGATCCTCCTTATCTCCTATTATTTTGGATTTATATGGATCTAGTCAATATCTCATGCATTGTTATTAACCTATATTTTGGTGCAGTCAGTCTCCTTTGATTCCTTTCTTGTGACCTGGCTTAAAATATCTCTCATTAACCGTGGGTTACTACCTTGTTAATATATATGATATATAAATATCTGATTGGTGTACTTATCCAAGGATAAACTGTGTTGTTGTTGATATTGGAATATAATCGCTGATTTGTACTAACTCTGGTTGTTTTATTGTATGTTCAAAGGATTTCAATGCCTACCTTTGAACATTTCCCCTTTTCAATACTTATTATTGATCCTTCTTGGTTTAAATTGATAGTCAAATATTTCCCTTAAAATCTGTAAACATATATTTGATGCTCTCCCATGATCCTCCGACTGGGAATCCATTATCATTGATTCCTTGGATTGTATGTATGCTAGAGAAGTGGAGAAGAAACCTTTCAAGGTCACTACTTTTCAACCCTACCATCACGTCTCTTTAAATGTGACTCTAGTCTTATTACATGTGATTCATTGTTTAATATATATTATATATTTTATAATATATTTCAATTCCTATATTATGTTAATATATGTTTTATACAAAAGGGACACCGAGGGTCACGAACACCCAAGTGTTTGAGCTGAGGGCCCAGAGGAAGACCTTGGAAAATCAAACACCAAGAAAAGAGATCCATCTTAGGCTCAATAATAGCTGACCAAATGGAACGAGAGCTCTACTGGTAGGTATAAGAGTGTAAATGCCATATCTAGTTGAGAATGTCCACTATGGGAAAATGTGGAGACAACCATCTATAACCATCTTTGGCTTGTAGTTGTTGAAGGGAGTGGCAGGGTACCATTTCAAATCTTTCCACCAGGTCAAACAGACTGAATACCCAACTTATAAAGAAACCAACATATCAAAATTCTGATCAGGACGAGCCAGATGGAATACCCTGAGTCATTTTTGCACCTTTTTTGGTTCTGTAGGAGAGCTCAAAAGTATTGGTAGCGGATTCATGATTTTTTTAAACCATTCTGGCCCATGCCCTTCTCTTGGAATATGATTGTCTTGGGAGACTCTCTGAGACTTCCTTCCAAGTTTACCCAAATTTGGCATACTTTCAGGATGGATATTTTGTTCACTTTATGGAAAGATAGGAATGTTGTTCTTTTCACTCATAGTTTTCTTAATATCAATGTTGCTTTGTATAATAAAGCTTGTATATGTAATAATGTGATGATACAAATTCAAGTACAAGCCAATAAAGTGGCTCTGGAGGTGGCCCACCTTCAGGAGCTACTCAATCATTGGGGCAATGCCCCTTGTACAGTTGCATAGGTACCTCCTGATTCTATCTCTATAGATTGTACTTCGCTCAAGGGTCATCATCATGGTCGTAGGTCTTCGGCTCACTACTCCCGTACTCCACGATCGCAAGCTCCCCGCCACCACTCTCCTAGGGGTGGTGATGATGGATGGCAGCACAACTCAGCTTCTCCACCTCGCCGCACCTCTAGCTGGTCTCTAGCTCTAGTTTTGTCTGCCCCTCCTGATGCTCTTAGTATTCATGGTGGCCCTTCCTCCAAGTGGTCCTTCCCTCGCCTGGCTCTAGCTATTTCTCCACCTCGGGCGGAGGAGAAAGAAAAATATAAAGAAAAAGATGATGTTGTTGATGTCTGGTTGGTTCCTGACCCTCCTCTCAATCCTAGGGATACCTGGGGTTTAGATGACAGAGATCCTCCTTCATCTGGCACTATTCTTGCATCCTGAAGGCTTTATGGTTTTTTGATGAATAGTTTCTATTTTCCTTGTCTGGCTTTGTGTCATCTAAAACTCTCATGGGGTGATTTTTATGTCCCCCGTCCCCTTTTTTGTGAATATGTAACTTTTATATTAAATTAATAGGAAAGGCACTATTCATAAAAAAAATATGTTTTATATGTTAGTAATAATTGAGAGGGGGGGTGAATCAGTGGCCTCAAAAATTAATCCTTAAATCAACCCTTAAAACTTATTACCACTTTTAAACCTCTGGTTATACTCAATCCTACAAGATGAATGCCTTGAAATACTTATAGAAGATTACTACTTGTCAGAATGCTTTGTTGAACCTTCTTTTGTATGTTTTACCGATAAGCAGTCTTTCATTTACCGAAATACAGTAAATAGCTAGAGTATACCTATCAATCTAGAATTGCATATGTGAAATGTAAAATAGTAAAGTAATGAAACATAAACACATGACACATGGATTTTTAACGTGGAAACCCTATTAAGGGAAAAACCACTGGGACCGGTACCCCAAATTTTCACTCTTCTAAAGTGATCTCGGTTAAGAGCCAACCCTGTTAAAGGTTACAAACACATTGTTAGGTGTGACCTTGTTAGAGGATTTAAAAGAGTTTTTCACCTAGTATCTGGCATCTAATGCTACCATCCTTGACCAAACACTCACTTGGCCTATCAATAGGTATCAAGCATATCCAATGCTACTTTCTATGATCAAACTTTTTGGTACTCCTTGGGATGTATCTCAATTACAAAATACTTTTAAGTCCTGCTCGGTTAAGAGACTTGATGCTTCAATGGTTAAACTGAAACATTAAAGTGATATGTTCACACATACAACTTGAATTGCATATTTTTAGATCTATTATAAGTGCATTTTCTCTCTGATCAATATAATCACTTCAATACCTTTTATCCACATTGTTCTTCTTTGTGATGTCGTTTCACTATTTTTTGGTGTCTACAGAATCTATCTCTTTCCTTAGCTTGTTGATCAGGTCTGAATGAAGACTTTCTTCTCCTTCAGAATATCTTCAGCATCTTTCCTATTCTCTTCTCTTCACCCCACTCAATTCTTAATGAATTGGGTTTGTCTCTTTATAGACATCTTTCACCATTTCTTGGCTTTCTTGATTCTTGGTGTGATATACAATTCTTGCCATTTAGATTTAAAGAAAACTCCAATTTTATCTCAAAGAGATCTTCTTGCCAACTGGACAAAGCATCTTTAAATCCATTACTTATCCTCAGCTTTATCTAGTCGATTAAAACAATGATAAGTATCAGTTAAGTTTATTTATATCTCTTGACAACTAAGCATTTTGTCATTTCTGAACTCTCTGTTCTCTTGGTCAACATTTCAATTAGTCATCAATGATAACTGATTGTTCCATCTGTGTGACTTCAGTTATCATCAGGATCTTTGTCCTTGTCTTTCCATCGGGCAACATTGTAATTCTATCCGTCGGGTTACTTTGTGCTTTTCTCGTCCGGCAACACTGTAACTTTGCTCGTCGGTAATGTTGTGCATTTGCTCATCAGGTAACACTATGACTTTTCTCTTTTACTCTGACTGTCGGTGTGCACTCCGTCGGTGTATACAGTCACTTTGTGAATACTTGACTTATATGCATTACTTATAGCATAGCCTTTGATTCATCAGTTCTTTGAAGTCTTTGGCAGTATGTCCATGACCATATAGATTATATCAAGTTGACATTAATGGCAATGTAATACATTAACTGACTTAATGCCTTGCATGATCATCAACTTAACATCTTCAAACATTCAATCAGTTATAGTTCATCAATCTCTCCCTTAAGAATTGATGGCAACACACTACATTATCACACTATATTATTACTAATACAATATGAAATATAACATTTGAAGTTCATCAAACTACCAATCTTGTGTACTATAACCGATACAAATATATGGTCTTCGTTAAGTTCATATAACTTAGATTTCATTCTTGCAACTTTCTCTCTATCTTCAATCCCTTCACTGGATAGATGTAGAATATTTCTTTCTCTAATGTGATGGGTTCTTCTCTTGTGTCAAACTTTCTCCCTTTGACTGTTCTCTTTTCTTTTGATGTCTCTTGTTAGCAATTCTCTCCCTTTGTATGTACTCTCCCTTTTCTTGTTACATCTCTCCCTCTGGATACTTATGATGGATATAATCTCTCCTTGATGTATAATCTCTCCCATGGATATAATCTCTCCTTGAAGTGATATGAAGTGATAATGGATATAATCTCTCCCTTTAACAGCAATTCCAAACAAATATTTTTGATAGTAATGTCAAACAAATCCTTTCCATCCATAAGATACTACTTGAATTTCCATATCCATCGGCAATACAATAACTCTGGTGCTCGGAGTAGATAAATACCTTGCTGTGTATAGATTTATATTTGAAGTCCATCTCTTTGCTTGCATCAACATGAATGATATTCTGATAATATGTAGTCTAATGCAGCCTTCTAGTCATTTTACTAACCAGTAGACAAGGGTCTGACCCCTAGTCTCTTTCTCAAGTACTCAAATGCATCCTTGGGCAGTGGCTTGGTGAAGATATAAGCCAATTGTTCCTTTGATTGCACATACTCAAGTATCACCTCCTTTTCCTGAACTTGTTCTCTCAAATAATGATACTTGATGGCAATATGCTTTGTTTTAGCACGCATGAATAGATTCTTGGAAATGTTTATTGCACTAGTATTATCACAATAGATAATTACTGGGTCAAGAATTTTCATATGCATACCTTCTAGTAACTGTTTGATCCATGCAATATTTGAGCAGTTTGCATCAACAGCAACATACTCTACTTCTGCAGTAGATTGAGATATGCATCCTTGCTTCTTGTTGATCCATGTGACAAGTCTGTCACCCATAAAGAATGCTCCTCCAGTTGTGCTCTTTCGGTCATCAATATTTCCAGCCCAATCAGCGTCAGTAAAGACCTTAAGTTCAAATTTTCCTTCTCTTCTATACCATAAGCCATATTCCTTGGTATTCTTTAGATATCTTAGGATTCTTTTCATAGCAGTCATATGTGATTCCCTGGGATTAGAAAAAAATCTTGCATCTATTCCTACTGCATGTGCAATATCTGGTCTAGTATGCACAACATACATGAGTTTTCCAATCATTGATCTATACAAAGTATAATTTACCTCTGATGACTTGTCCTCCTTTGTTAGCTTACATACAGTTGTGATCAGTGTTCCAACTGGTTTGGACTCTTCCATCTTGAATATTTTTAGCACTTATTTTATGTATTTGGATTGTGTAATGAAAATACCTTCATCTTGTTGCATGATCTGTAGACCAAGAAAGAAATTGATCTCTCCAAACATAGCCATCTCAAATTATTTTCTCATTTCATTTGAAAATGATTTGTATAGTGTATCATTGCCTCCAAATATGATGTCATCAACAAATATCTCAGCAATCAAAATGTTAGCATCAGTATCTTCCTTCAAATAAAGATTATTGTTTTCACTAGTCCTTACAAATCCAATACTTATAAGATAGGAATAAAGTCTTTCATACTAGGCTTGGGGTGCTTGTTTTAGTCCATACAAGGCTTTGTGTAATCTACATACCATGTCCCTCTTGTCTGGATCAACAAACCATTCTAGTTGTTCAATGTATATCTCTTCTTCAAGTATTCCATTTAAGAATGCAGACTTGAAATCCATTTGATATACCTTGAATCCTTTACATGCAACATAAGAAAGTAATATTCTTACTCCTTCTAGCCTAGCAATGGGTGCAAAGGTCTCTCCATAGTCAATCCCTTCTTCTTGTGCATACCCCTTGCATATTAGTCTTGCTTTATTTCTGGTGACTTCTCCATTCTTGTTCAGTTTATTCTTGAATATCCATTTTGTACTGATGACATTCTTGTCATCTGGTCTCAGTAAAAGCGTCCATGTCTTTTTTTTCTCAATATTCTCAATCTCTTCAGTCATAGGAATAATCCATTCATCATTATCAAGGGTAGCATTGACAGATTTTGGCTCATAATCACAAATAAGACATCTTGTATTTAGAGACCTACTTCTGGTTCTCATACCAGCCTTTTTATCTCCAATGATCTAGTGGGATGGTTCCTTCTAACATATCTGGTAAGTACAAGTTCAAATATTTGTCTATCATCATGAACATCATTTTGTCCTTCATTCTGATCTCCATCACTTTGTGCATCATCTTGAGCAATATCCCGATCGTCGGTATTTTCAGCCTGATGCTTGGGTGCAATGATCTGTTGCTCAGAAGCTCTACATTGTTGGTCAGGTAGAGTGTTAGGTTCTTCATTGTATACAAACCTATTGTAGTCCTCTGGTTCTTTTGTGCTTTCCTTTTCATTCTTCTCTGCAAATTCATCTATCTTTACATTTGCACTTTTAACAATTTTGTTAGAGGCTTTATTGAGACATTTATAAGCCTTGCTTTTGGTGAAATTCCCTAGAAAGATTCCTTCATCACTCTTGGATTCAAGTTTTCCATTTCTATCATCTTTTAAGATATAACACTGACTGCCAAAATTTTTGAAATAACTTACATTGGGTGTGTATCCATGCCAAATCTCATAAGGTGTCTTTTTGGTGTCTTTCTTCAATTTTACTCTATTCAATGTGTAAACAACAGTACTAACAGCTTCCCTCCAGAATATTTGGGTGATGTCTTTCTCTATCATCAGTGTCCTTGCACAATCAACTATGGATATGTTCCTTCTTTCAGCAATTCCATTTTGTTGTGGTGTTCTCGGTGCAGAGACATGTCTTCTGATTCCATGCTCATTACAAAAGTTAGTGAATTCATCTAAGATAAATTCCCCTCCTCTATTTGATCTTAAGCATTTCAATTCTTTACCACTTTTTTTCTCAACCATTACTTTGTACCATTTAAACATCTTAAATGCTTATGATTTATCTTTTAGAAACATTAGTGTCATCATTCTAGAGTAATCATCAACAAAGAGAGTAAAATATCTATCTCCATAATAACTCTTTGTTCTCATAGGTCCACATAAATCAGTAGGGACTAATTCTAGAATGGCATCAGATGTATGGATTTTTCTTTTGAAACTAAACTTTGTCATCTTACCTTTTTGACAATTCTTACACATGATATTGTCGGGCTTGGTCATCATCGGTAAGCCTCTTAAATTTCTCTTTTTGCTTATCTTTATCATGTTTTCAAAGTTCACATGACACAATCTTTTGTGCCACAACCATATGTCTTTGTTTCTATCCATTAAGCAAGTGATGTCAGTATCATTCCAATAGAATAAGTTACCTTGTGTCTGCTCACTGGTACCAATCAAATTTCTTGATTCATTGAAGATCTTTGCCTTCTTATTTTCAAATGCTACTCTATGACCTGGATTATTCAACTGAGAAATACTCGATATATTATAATTCAATCCTTTAACCCAATAAGCATTTTCACATTTTATCAGGTTATTTAACATTATAGTTCCTCTACCTTCAACTGGACAAGGTGTGTCATTACCCATTCTTACTGATCCACCATTATAGTATTCAAAATTCTCAAACTTTTTCTTGTCACCAGTCATATGGTGAGTGCAACCACTATCTATGATCCAGACATCATTTTTACTAACTTTAGATATGAGCGCAGTTTCTACATACCTTTCTTCATCATCATCTGAATCATCTTTTACTGCCACAAACACCATCTCGATGTCTTCATCAGATTCGATGTCAGTGTCATCATCTTTGCATTTTTCTAGGTAAATGGCCTTCTTTCCTTTGTCCTTTTGGTCTCAGGTATCTCTTCTTTCAAATTTTTAGTTGCTTCTGTAATCACCTCTTTCATACTTCTTTTCAAATGACCTGTCATCTTTTCTTTTGTTAGGACATCTTGCAGCAAAGTGTCCAATCTCTTTACAATTAAAACAAACAAGTGGTAATTTACCTTTGCCTCTCTGCATTCTTCTAGCCATAAGTGCTTCAATTTCATCAAGATCTTCTTCTTCACTTTCACTATCACTATCTTTTCTCATAGTGTGTTTATGACTTGATTTACTTACTCTCAAAGAAGATTTGAATGCAGACTCTATGTTTGGTAAGACACTATTATCAAAATTATTCATCTCAAATGAAATCAGTCTTCCAATCAAATTGTCTAGAGTAACATTGATATTTGCTACTGCTCTCATTTCTTGTATGGTAGATACTCTAATAGCATAAGTAGGAAATAAGGTTCTTAGAATTCTACTTACCATGGTATCTTCTTCTAGTACACCTCCAACTCCTTGGATAGCATTGACTACCCCTTTGATTCTTGTGTTGTACTGTGTGATGTTTTCACCTTCTTTCATTTTGAGATCATAAAACTTTCCTCTAAGGCTTTCTGCCTTGGCTCTCAAAACATTCTTGTCACCACCATGTACAAGCATCAATTTGTCCCACATCTGATTTGTAGTCTTGCAGGTTTTGACATCTTCAAATTTAGCATCAGAGAGTGAGGAAGCAAGCTCTATCATCATGCAGTTGTGCTCATGCTTCTCTCTCTTTTGTTCAACTATAGGTGCTCCTATGGGCAACACATATTCAATATCTAAGTATTGAGTAATATCATTTTGAATACCTCATAAGTGGATTCTTATTCTGCTTTTCCATGAAGCAAAATTATCTTTGTTCAACTTGGGCACATCTCATCTATTCATCTTGTGATCTTTAGCTTAGGTCTTGAAACCTTCCTTCTAAGCACACAAGCTCTGATACCAATTGTTAGTAATAACT
>MU224171.1:5050999-5113951 GCA_018584345.1 Thuja plicata
TGTTCAACTTGGGCACATCTCATCTATTCATCTTGTGATCTTTAGCTTAGGTCTTGAAACCTTCCTTCTAAGCACACAAGCTCTGATACCAATTGTTAGTAATAACTGAGAGGGGGGGTGAATCAGTGGCCTAAAAAATTAATCCTTAAATCAACCATTAAAACTTATTACCACTTTTAAGCCTCTGGTTATACTCAGTGCTACAAGATGAATGCCTTGAAATACTTATAGCAGATTACTACTTATCGGAATGCTTTGTTAAACCTTCTTCTGTATGTTTTACCGATAAGCAGTCTTTCATTTACTGAAACACAGTAAATAGCTAGAGTATACCGATCAATCTAGAATTGCATATGTGAAATGTAAAATAGTAAAGTAATGAAACATAAACACATGACACATGGATTTTTAATGTGGAAACCCTTTTAAGGGAAAACCCACTAGGACCGGGACCCCAAATTTTCACTCTTCTAAAGTGAGCTCGGTTAAGAACCAACCCTGTTAAAGGTTACAAACACACTGTTAGGTGTGACCTTGTTAGAGGATTTAAAAGATAGTTTGTCACCTAGTATATGGCATCTAATGCTACCATCCTTGATCAAACACTCATTTAGCATGTCAATAGGTATCGGGCCTATCCAATGCTACTTTCTATGATCAAAATTTTTGATACTCCTTGGGATGTATCTCAATTACAAAAGACTTTTAAGTCCTGCTCGGTTAAGAGACTTGATGCTTCAATGGTTAAACTAAAACATTAATGTGATATGTTCACACATACAACTTGAATTGCAGATTTTCATATCTATTGTAAGTGCATTACCTCTCTGATCAATATAATCAATTCAATACCTTTTCTCCACACTGTTATGCTCTGTGATGTTGTTTCATTATTCGTCAGTGTCTATAGAATCTATCTCTTTCCCCAGCTTGTTGATTATGTCTGAATGAAGACTTTCTTCTCTTCTCTTCACCCCCACTCAATTTGTAATGAATTGGGTTTGTCTCTTTATAGACATATTTCACTGTTTCTTGGCTTTCTTAATTCTTGGCATGATCCACAATTCTCACCAATTATATTTAAAGCAAACTCCAGTTTTATCTCAAAGAGATATTCTTGCCAACTGGAAAAAGTAGCTTTAAATCCATTACTTATCCTTGGCTTTATCTGGTTGATCAAAAAAATGATAAGTATCAGTTAAGTCTATTTATAGCTATTGATAGCTAAGCATTTTTTCATTTCTAAACTCTCTGTTCTGTTGGTCAACATTTCAGTTAGTCATTAGTGATAACTGACTATTCCATCGGTGTGACTTCAGTTGTCATCGAGATCTCTATCCTTGTCTTTTCCGTCAGGCAACATTGTAATTTTGTCCGTCGGGTTACTCTGTGATTTGCTCATTGGGAAAAACTGTGACTTTGCTCATCGGTAATTCTGTGCATTTTCTCGTCGAGTAACACTATGACTTTTTCTCTTTTACTCTGACTGTCAGTGTGCACTCTGTCGGTGTATACTGTCACTTTGTGAATACTTGACTTATATGCATTACTGATAGCATAGCCTTTGATTCATCGGTTCTTTGAAGTTTTTGGCATTATGTCCATGATCATACAGATTATAGCAAGTTGACATCAATGATAATACAATACATTAACTAACTTAATGCCTTGCATGATCATCAACTTAACATCTTTAAACATTCAATCATTTATAGTTCATCATTATATATATTTTCAGATATATAATAATAATATTTGTTATATATGTTTAGTATATATATTTAAAAATATATGGTGCATATTTTGGGATTAATATTATATATAGATTTCAGATTATATATTTGATTTATTATTATTTAATATATTATATTATGATAATATTTGATATATTAATATCTAATATATTAGATTTATATTATTGTATTCATATTTTATTATATTATATCGATTATATTCTATCCTTATTATATATCATTAAAAAATAATAATTTATGTTATAATTTATTATTATTTATTTATTCATTTATTTTATTATTTATTATCCAATCTTATTCTAGAAAGGGGACATTACAGTCTGCCCTTCCCAAAATTGTTTGTCCTCAAGAAATTAAATGACTTCTCCTTATGATATGATTGATGTACCATTTTTAGTCTTGAAACAACAATTTCAAGTTTGAGATTATAATTGCAATCTATTCACTAATATAAACTTACCATGCTATGCAATTTAAAATTCAACAAATAATTCAAAACTAGAACTTATCTTGAACTGCTATAAAATTTTCATTTTCCTTTGTTAAGTATTTCTTTGCTCCTTGATGCAGGATCATGAATGTCTTTGATCACTGGATTCCCTTGAGGAATCTTGATATTTATAAAAAAAAATGCCCTCCACAAAGGATATGTAGGATCTTTGGATTCCCTCTAGGAACCTGCAAAGATTTGTTAGAGGAAAAACAAAACATATAAACATAATTTAAGAATCTAAAAAGTTATATATCCAATTCTTAACACTCCCTAAGAGAAGTCTGCCAGGTCGGGCTCATAACCTTTATTAAGGACCCTCTTCACTTTAAGGGGCCTTATCCCCCAAATCGGCCCTTAGTTCATTCTTCCTATCATCCTCTCGAGTGCATCCCCTAGGAATTTGTAACCCTCCCTAAAAGAAGTCTACCAGGTCAAACTCATAACCTTTATAAAGACCCTTGTGATCCATTGATTAAATATTTTCATCTTCCTCTGGAGCACATCTTTAGGGACTTCCTGAATGACATCTACCAGGTTGGGCTCATGACCTTAATAAGGATATTTTATAGTCCTTTGGCCCGATCTTGTCATTGTCCACTGGAACACATCACTCAGGGCTTCATAAACCTCCCTAAGAGAAGTATGTTAGGTCAGGCTCATAACCTTTGATAAGGACCCTTTTGCAGTCATCTAGTTAAATCTTATTGTCGTCCTCTGGAGCACATCTCTTAGGGAGCCCAAGTGAAGTCTGCCAGGTTGGGATCATAACCTTTGATAAGGACCCTTTTGCGGTCCTCTGGTTAAATCTTGTTGTCATCCTTTGGAGCGTATCCCTAGGGAATTCTTGAGCGATGTTTTCTAGGTCAGGCTCATGGCCTTTGATAAGGACCCTTTGTGGTCCTTTGGCCAAATCTTGTTGTCATTCACTGGAGTGCACCACTTAGGACTTATATGTTGGCCTTTATTAGGTCCCTCCCTCTATATCCTTATGAGAGACTTTATCTCTTCCTAATCCTCTACAGATATCCCTCTAGGACTATTCATCTTTATAATCCTTGAGAGAGACTTTATCTTATTCCTAGGCCTCTATGGATATCCCTTTAGTACTATCCATCTTTATAATTCTTAGGAGAGACTTTATCTCATCCTAGTCCTCTAGGGATATCCCTTTAGGATGTATACATCTCTATAATGTATTCTTCCTTCTAATCAATCCCAAGAGCACGAAAAGAACATATATTCATTCATCCTCCTAGCCCACCTAGGGGTTGGCATACTTGATGGGGAGACTAAGTGTTGATGTTGATTTCTTCAGTGTGACCATTGGAATCTACTATAAATCTATCTTTTAATTCTTCTTCTCATCTTTACTGGAGATTTTGTAAGCCCAATTATATAACTGCATATAGATTTGGTTTATGTTCTTCAAATGCAATTGCACAAATACTTCATGAATGGTTTATCTTTCTGCCTTATTATTTCATAGTGAATGATTATAGTATATCTTCCTTAACCTTGCAGGATGGCAGGATCATGCTCTGATACCACTATAAAGTCCCCTACTAGGACCCTTCTTTATTTGCTCTCTAATTCCCAAATTAAGGTTTGGATCACACTTGGGAAGGAATACTTGTTACTTTCCTCTTAATGTTTTAATTTATTATTATTTATTATTTATTATTTATTATCAAATCTTATTCTAGAAAGGGGAAATTACAAATTTACATCCTAGTTTACAACCTTTTTCCTTTCTTAAAAGCACATAAATATCATAAAAAAAATACCCTTACTTGGGGGCTTAAAGTATGTTATCCTTCAACAAGAATCCATTTTTCACCTAGCAATATGGGGGCTAAAAGAGTTCATTATTGTTCTCCTCCCCTTCTTTTTCTTGAATATGTTATCTTTTTTTAAGAACTCCTCTTGAAGGTAGATGTCTTGTATCCAAGATCTCTTCCTTTCAAGGGTCTCTTCCCGCGTGTTGATATTCTTTCATAAATATCTATCCCTTGGATAAAAAGATTCTCCCATCTTTGTTAAGGTTATGATATATATTTTTATTTAAGGAGATATCATTTTTGTTGGAAGTAGGCATAATTATAAACTTTTCCTTATGATGCTACCATAGTCCTATGTCACCATCATAAGGAGGCGGGCATATATACAGTCTCCTTGTACATTATGTGGCCTCATAGATCCCTAAGGAGACTATGATTTCCTTATAATTGATTTCTCTCATAGATTCCTAAGGATACAATGCTTTCCTTAGGATTGATTGATCTCATAGATCCCTAAGGAGACTATTCTTTTCTTAGGACTGATCGCTCTCATAGATCCCTAAGTAGACTATGCTTTCCTTAGGATTGATCACACTCATAGAACCCTAAGGATACTATTCTTTCCTTAGGATGAATCACTCTCATAGATCCCTAAGGATACTATGCTTCCCTAAGGAGACTGTACTTTCCTTAGTACTGATCACTCTCATAGATCCCTAAGGAGACTATGCTTTCCTTAAGACTAATCACTCTCATAGATCCCTAAGGAGACTATGCTTTACTTAGTACTGATTTCTCTCATATATCCCTAAGGAGACTATCCTTTCCTTAGGAATGATCACTCTCATGGATCCCTGTGGATAATATTCTTTCCATAAGACTAATCCACTTTTCACATTTCCCCTAAGGAGACTATGATTTCCTTAGGATAAGCCACCCTGTGAGAACATTTTTCAACGTAAAGTTAACTAGCATAATGCAACTTGCTAGACCATCAATTGCACCTTCTCTCTCTCCTAGGATTATTAGAACTAGAATATTAAAAATTTCTAGCCTTTATATTCTTTCCTCCTCTTCTCTTCCATGGATCACCTTCCATAACACAAATTTCTTGAATATTTGATTCATAGTCTCCCTCTTTCTAACCATGTTTTCATAGTGGACTCTTGTCTTGTCCTTAGTGTGTGTTATTAACCTTTCTATTGGGATTGAAGAACATGGAGAGGGGGTGAATCAATGTTCCAGCATATTTAACTTTTAACAAAAATTTCCATATCAATGAAATCAATACAACTAAAAGAAAAACACAACACAACAACCATAACATCATAAAACCATATATATATGTTATCGTGGAAACCCTACCAAGATAAAAACCATGGTGGGGATGGAACCCGCAATATGTTTTACTTTTGCAAAAATAAAGGTGCTTGGTTAAGGGTAAGGTTACATAAGAGGGGAATGCACATGCATTCAGGCTTACAACCTAGAGATCACTACTCAATTACAAAAAGAACCAACAAGGCTCATTGCCTCAGCAATCTGATACAAAATAGATAGAACTCACTGTCCCAGTCATGAATTGACAAACAACATCAAGTCTGCTAATACAATTCCAATGAGGTGTACAACTGATCAACTAATAGGAAAACTATTGAATTATGTTCTTTTATTAGTATATTTCATGCCTTAACCTTCACATCTCAATCACTAACACTCCTCATACAATCCATCTCAAAAATTTGATCTTATATATAAACTTGTTTCTCAACACTGTCGACGATAAGAACAAAATAAGTAGTGTGAAGTGTGTTAGCCAAATACCTTATCAAATCTCCATGCTAACCCAAATAATAACATGTAAATCATGTACCATGTCATCTCTAGCTCTTCCATCAATCAAAACAATTATACCATTGATCCAATAGGATCATTTCCCGATCTAATAGTCAAATGTATTTGTCTCTGTCTCATACCTGTTAACCTGATACTCAGCAAATAATAACTTTGTCAAATCTTAACATTAGACTCTATGATCATAGACATAAATGTATATGTTTCCTATGAACCATCTCTTGTAATCACACATCAAAAATATATCATATGTGTCTATACTGATCATAATACAAAAATTGTATCTCTTTTCCATAAGTCTGTACTTAAGCAATTTTACTATCTGACCTTCGGTATCACAAAATAGTATTAGACAATCATCTTAAATATGCCTAGTTTCTATAAATGACAACATAGAATCACTCCATTTGTGTCTCTTGCCAAAAATGTCCCCATTTGGCATTGATGACAACACTTAGTAGAAAAATGACTAAGTGTCAAAAATGCCAAACTCCAAAACAATTAATCCTTATTTCTCCAAACAAAAATTTAGCTCCCCCTAAGCTAGATATGTCATTTTTATACCTTATCTCATTGCCTTTGAAATTAATGGAAAAGACTGGAAACTACTCCAAAATTGTCTACCAAAATCCTAAATCTGTACAAGGTGTTCAAGCATACTTACAACAATTTGAAAATATCAAAAAAATTGCTCTTCAAAGCTGAATAATCATTATCCCATCCTTTCTTCAAGCTCTCCATGACCATAATCTATCCAAACATAGCATAAGTTGCCTCCTCAATCTATTATATATATGTAGTCTTAGTAATCTCATGTCTTTTCTACTTCCTTCAAGCTGTGAGTCATAATATCAAGTTTAGGAACAATTAGGCTCCTAAGTTGTTCAATCCTTCCTTTGAATCTCTCTTTCTCTATAACAAGTGTCTTGATATTTTAATGAATGGTCATCACTTGTGCATCATAATTTGAAGCTAATTGTTGCAAGGGGTCAAATGATTTTGTTAATTGAGCTAACTTGACCTCAGAATCCTTAATCACTTTATCAATATCAGAGATAGAAGCAGTGTAATCTATATATCCTTTGTATATTCTACTTCCCTCTACCAATGCATTCTTGATATTTTGAATAGATATACTCAATGATTTTTTATAAGTAATTACCTCAGCCTTAAGCTTACCAAGTCTTCTATCCTCATACTCACTTTGATCTCTAATTAATGCAGACTATTCTAATGATTCAAAGTGTGTATTAGTTGTCTTCAACAAAGTCTCCACCTTAATAGAAGTAGATTCCTTCTGATTCACTAAATGTGTAGGCATTATCTTGCTCAGAAATTGTGAAGTCAATGAGAGTAATTCACTATCCTTTTTATGTGACTTTAGAATTTGTTTCCTTACCCTTGACTATGCTAAAGTAGCAACATTCATAAGCTCTTCAGGGCTCAAAATATTCAACTGAATATGACTCTGTATCATCTTCATGTTCTTCTCATCATCAAGGTCTTCATTTGCAATAAATGTAGTATCTCTTGTCTCTTCTTAAATCTTCACCGTAACAGTAGGTGTAGATGTATCATCAGTAGGAATTTCATCTCTTACCTTCTCCACCTCTACTTCCTTATCCTTCTAAATCATATCAATATCAGTGACTACATCATTTATTGTCTACTCAATGTTAATCACATCAGTATCCCTTATCTCTTCTTTCTTAGTCAAATCTATATCCTCTATCAAATGTTTCATAGTAAGAATAATAGGAACTCCTCCAATATATGCATCAGGTTCATCTTCTACTCTTTGGGTAGGTGTATCAACTGGAAAATCATCCTCCTCAACATTAATATTTGTATCATCCTTCTTCTTAATAATAGTGATGTCATTTTCAATGAGAAATTTAGTCATAATGTTTTATGTCTCCTCATATACCTCATCAATCCTTCATATCATAAACATATTTGTTCCTGCTTTGCTTATGAATTCTTTCTTTTCCAAATCAAGGATCCTATGAATTTATTCAATAGAAAATATAGGACAGAGTTGAAGCAATACATTTTCCCTTATCTCCTTGTCCTTTTCCAAAGCATTAAATATTCTTTCATCAATCTAGTTATACAATTCATCGCATATTTCACCTTTTATCTCTATCAAATCTCTATTGTCTTTTTTAGATATTCAATCATTCCATCTTAAATTCTCTTCTTTTCTTCTTCATCATACTTATTATAGTATCTTTTTACTTGAATCATTACTCCATAAACAATCATGTTCTTAATAACATCATACACAAAGGGGTTCACCACGGTGTGACGATAACGTCACAAGCCATGTTGATAAGGCATTCCATGTTCGAGTCTCACCACTACCACCGAGGCATGCAAAATTTGATATTGAGGTTGGTTGCGTGCTCCAGCTGTTGATGTTACAGAAAGACCATGTTTGTTCTTCTACCCCGCTCACCTACCTGTCAACCATTATTTTTTCTAGGTACAAGTCAAAGCTCTTGGTGCACAGTCTGCCCTACATTAGCATAAAAATTGTGAGCGTTCATTGGTTGTGTTCTGACTGGTGTATTGGAGGTATAAGGAGGATGTACGTGCGGCTCATCACATTGGAGGGATAAGGAGATTTGTGGAGGGATAAGGGGATATTGCACCAGCTTGGAGCGATAAGGAGGTTGTAAAAACTTGTAGTGATAAGGAGACATACCCTCGACCTACCAACCATGTCAATTTATATAAGGATAAAAAAGGCTTGAGGTGCTAATACCTTGAAGTTTGTACTTGGATAATAGTCTCACCATGGGATGGTGTCCTCCATTATGAACCCATTGGTTCATAGCTCCAGAAAAAAGTGATTATGAATTAATGCAAACAAACAAAAATTTACTAATAAAAAAAATAACATCATACATAGAGAAATGGGGCTTACCAATATCAATCCTTTGTTCATCTCTGCGAGCTCATCCTCTACAATTCTTGTTTTCATAGCACCTTCCGATCTCACTTTCTTTACTACATCATCAAAATCTATAGAATCATCTTTTTCTTCATTATCACCTTTATAGATTCTTATAGGATTTTTCTTTACTCTCTTACCAACAGGGGTAGAATTGTTCTTGTTCTTTAGCAATTTGCCTTTTGTTGCAGGGGAAGGTTTCTTCGGTGAAACATGTTCCTTCTTTATTGTAGGTGTAGCACTTATAGTCTGTCTACCTCTCAAATATTTTCAAAAAGGAATATAAAAAGTAGGTTCATCTGCTTCTACATTAATAGGTTCATCAACAAGTTTACCTTTTCCTTTGTCCTACTTGGCTTTATTTTCTTTCCTTTTCTCTAATTTTGTAGATTTCTTCCTTGCTTCCTCAATCTTATCTTTTGTGAATCCAAGTTTTACTACCACTTCTTTCACTTCTTTTCTGACTCTTCTCTCTCTTCTTGGTCTAGTAAGGGTCTCATGAACTTCTAGATCTTTCTCAGAGTATGTGGAAAAAAATTTCTCAGCTGCATCCACCGATTTCTTTAGAATATCCTCAACATAGGCCTCTAGGAATGGTCCATCAACCTCATATCCCATTGACATAACCTAAGAAGTTATAAGTTGTGTTGCCTCCATTAAGCATGATTCAATCTCAACCATAAAACATATGTCATCCTTATACTTCTCCACAATCTTGGGTGGAATCATGGATCTCACTTGCATTGATTCTTGAAATTGTTTAAAGTATGTCCAAATTTTTCCCTTAGCAGTTTGTTCTCCCATCATGTCACAATAATTCTTAATCTGAATAGCCATAGGATTATATTTCTTCCAAATAATATTTCCAATACCAAGAAAGTAATTTGATAAATAGAAAAATATGCATACTAATAATTTCCCAAATTTGAAGATGTGTCTCTTGTGTTTCTTTATCTTCTCAAGATTCTTCATCAACTGATCTCTCAATGCTTCACATATGTCAAAATCTAGGTTTTCCTTCACCATTTTGTATTCCACATAGATGAAAGTACTTGGTATTGAATTCTCTCTGCTTGAATGAAAACTTTATATCCCAAAACCAGTGAAGATAATTTCACATCTGGTTGTTTTATTTTGTTAACATTCATCACATAATTATCCCACTGTGATTTTGTGAGTTGAGTAACAAGGTACTTCTAAATAGTCCTAAGTACAAGTACATCACCAATGTCTAAAAATATAGTCACTGCTAATGACCTCTTTAGCGATCTTGTGTGGTAAATCCTGCCACATCAATTGATCATGCACACGGCTTAGAATAAGCCATATCCACTAGGGTTCAAATAAATTCATGAACTCCATGACCTGAGTAAAATGTTTCTCCTTGAAATATTTGTACTCATATTTCAAAATAGAATCTGGAGCAACTACCTTCCATTGCTCATCAATTGATCTCTCCCCTAATTCCTCCAAAGGACAATGTATATATGCATGCATATCCTCAACATGTAGAACATTTTAGGGCACAAAAGAAAAATCTCCTTCCAAGTCATCAAATATAGATTGCATTGGATGTTTCTTAAATACTTGCCTAGGTCTCTCAATAATATCCACAAATCTATGAGTATCCATACTAAAATCTTCACAAATGTAGGCTTTCAAGCAAAAATACCTCTTTTGTCTAATTATAGGGCACGAATGAAAGAGGTAGATGAAATTGCCTTCAACTATTTCTAAACCACCTAAAATTCTCTGCAAGCTCCTTCACTAGTATGCAAGGTGTATATTTAAAGTAGAAAAAGCCTTTTTGTAACTTCGCATGGTGTAAAAAGATGTCAACCTTAATTGCATTGCAATTCATCAAAAATGTCTCAGAATGGAGTATGTAAAATCCTTCCATGATCCTTCAAAACTACTCAAAACGTTTTGTGATTGATATATAAGATGTAAATTTCATTTATATAACTCTTTATGCCTCCACATCTTCTGCATTGTTATATTCAAGTTTTGAATAAAAAATTTCATAAAGAACTCCCCCTTAGATCGATGATCTAATTAATTCTCAGAAGGGTTAACCACATCGGAATTTGGTGTGATCTTTCTACTAGTATCAATCAACTCTTTTCTAACCCATACTTTACTCATTTCCTTCCTAACATCATTCATATCAATAATTTTCTTTCCTTTATCATTATGCACACTATTTCATTCTATTGATCCTCCTACATTGTTCATTCTGCAATTCGAAGCAATATGACCATGATTATTGCAATTAAAACATGTCACATTAACATACCTTGTGTTCGCAAGGTTTATCCCCATTCTACATTGCTTTGCAATATGACCAAATTTGTTCCATTTATAACAGGTTGTGTTCTTCTGGTTCTTCATTCTTGAACTACACTCACTTTCCTTGTGTCCATAGTTCTTACAGGTGTAAGAGTAGCCATAAAATGTAGCATTATTAGATCTACTTTTGCACTCCTTTTCAATATGCCCAATTTTGTTATATAAAAAACATTTCCCATTTAATTTAGGTTGTCTCATAGGTGTATTCATAGGTTCTTCAGTTTTTTGTTCTGGTGAATTGATTTTCTCTGTCGATCCAGATGTTTCACCTTTCTCAAATCCAATTCCTTGTGTATCTCCTACTGATCTTTTCCTTTCCAATTGCTCATCAATCTTCACAGTACCTAGTCTAAATTTTTCTTTGAATTCATTTGCAATAGCAGTTTCACTCCTAAGAGCTTCATTAACCCTTTTATGTTTATTCTCATTACATTTAGATTCCTCAAGGTAGATCTGTAATCATCCAACTTTACCATTCAATCTGTAGCATTCTTTTATCTTCTCCTTTAGGGTCTGCTCAAGTTTCTTCTTTTCTTCAATCTCTTTAGTTATCTTCAGTACCACAGCTTTCAAATCATGTTTTAGGTTGTCTTTATCCTTTTTTATTTTTTCATGCTCACGAGGTTTTTCTTTTAGGGATTTTGAACCATTTTTACTTCCTTTCTGTTGCAATTGTTCAACAAGATATTTCCTCTTATCTCTAGATTTGTTCAACTGATCTTTCAGGTTTTCAATGAAACTTTTAGCATCCCTAATCTTTCTCTCCAACTATAAATTATGATTGATTGATTTGATAAGATCATCAAGCACAACCTGTCAAATCTTCTATCGAGATCTTCCTTATGCGGTTAGACTTCTTCCAACGACAAAATCTCTGATATGAAATGTTAGGATTGACGAATACTGAGGGGGGGGTGAATCAATGTTCCAATATATTTAAATTTTAACCATAATTTCATATCAATCAAATCAACACAACATAGCAACCATAACATCATAACACCATAATTTTTATCTTGGAAACCCTGTTAGGGGAAAAACTGTGGTGGTTATGGAACCCACAATATGTTTTACTTTTGCAGAAATAAAGGTGCCCGGTTAAGGGTAAGATTACATAAGGAATGCACATGCATTTAGGCTTATAGCCTAGATTTCACTGCTTAATTATAAAAACCACAAACAAGGCTCATTGCCACAGCAATCTAATACAAAACAGATAGGACTCATTGTCCCAGTCATGATCTGACAAATAACATCAAGTATGATAATACAATTCCAATGAGGTGTACAATTGATCAACTAATAGGAAAACTTTTGAATGATGTTCCTTTAGTATTATATCACATGTCTTAACCTTCACATCACAATCATTATCACTATCCATATAACCCATCTCAAAAACGTGATCTCATATATCAACTTGTTTCTCAACATTGTCATCCATAAGAACACAATAAGTAGTGTGAAGTGTGTCATCCAAATACCTTATTGAATCTCTATGCTAACCCAAATAATAATATTTCCAACATGTATCATGTTGTCTCTAACTCCTCCATTGATCAAACTGATTATACCATCAATCTAATAGGATCATTTCCCGATCTAATAGTCAATTATTTGTCTCTATATCTCTCTCTCTATGTCTCAGACCTGTTAATCTGATACTAAGAAAATCATAACTCCATAAAATCTTAACATCAGACTCTATGATCATAGACATAGATGTCTATGTGTAATATGAACCATCTCCTACAATTGCACATTAAAAACATATCATATGTGTTTGTACCAATCATAATACCAAAACTGTATCTTTGTGTCAACAAGTCTTTACTTAAGCAATTTTACTATCTGACCTTCGGTATCACAAAATAGTGTTAGGCAATCATCTAAAATATATGTAGTTTCCATCAATAAAAACATACAATCACTTAATTTGTGTCTCTTGCCAACACTTTACATACAATCACTTGTTTCTCTTGTAATAGATTTTTGAACATGATACTAGTGATTGAGACATTTGGTTCATCAAGGTCTCTTCAACTAGTTGAATTCAAAACTTAGTAAGATTCAGTCTTTTGTGTTTATTTTGTATGTCCTTAAACATGGATGTGCAATCTAAAATCCTTTGTTTGGGGGCTAGTGTCCTTAAACTTAGTGATGTCTTATCTTTTTACAATTTTCCCATAATCACATCTTTTTTCTCTCTCTTTCTTCTACTTTACCATGAGCATGAGGTGGCCTCATACTCCTACTAAAATGGGGGCTAAATGTACTATGGTACACTGTAAGCACATTATAGATGTGTATAATTTTATGATTATTTAGCATTCACCTTAGTGTGTTCTCATTTTAGCATGCATATTAGGACTTCATATGACACTTAATGAACACTTAAATTCAAATATGAGTCCTATGTTAATTCAAATTCACCAAAAACCAGTGTGAGCCCTCATTTCTAGATGCGCTCCTTTATTATTTTGTCATTTCAATCATTTATTTAATCATATATGCCCTATCTTACTATTTGTGGCCTTTGTACTTCTTCGCAATCCTATAACCAACTGTACTTTGAAATCTGACATCTCCTTGTTATGTGGGACCTATCATTTTGATTTCAATCCCGATTGGTGGGAGGCATCCTCTTACCTGATGTTTTTCTTGAAATTGAAATTGGGGGCTCCTCTCATTGATTTAGCAGGATTTCTAAATTTGTGTTGGCCTCCTTCGAGTTTTGAGCCTTGAAATATTGTGAGAGGTATAAAAGAAAACTATCTCCTCATTTTGGTAACCAAGATCAATATTTTGAGAGATCTCCTACAATTTCACATCTAAACATTATCAAGCAAGATATCAAACATTCCAAGGTGTTTTCAAGACAATCTTCTTCATGGATCCATCTTATTTCCCTTATTGAAGGCCAAGAAAAGGAGTCTACCATCAAGGAAGAAGATAATAGTGCAAGCATCCAAGTCTTCTCTCTCTCTCAAGAATTGTGGAAAAATACAACATCCATTACACAAGTTTTTGTCTTTAATGATTTTATTTTTGGGTTTTTATGTGAATTCAAAGCTATTTCATAAACATACTTGATCACATTCAAAGAAACATTTGCATTACCAAAGTATGATATACTTCATTTTTTAGATCTATCCTCTACTATATGACAACATACTTTCATTTACTTTATTTAATTTCAAGGTTGATTCCAAACTAGGGTTTGACAGAGGAAAACCCCTCTACACAACATTTTTCCCTATTTTTTTATGTGTAGGAATAGGTGGTGAACCCATCATTTTGGATCTGTAATGTATAGGATCTGACGAACAATCTACAATTGAGTTTAGTCAAAAGTGTATGGAATTGGATGCCTTTTTCACTCTCTTCTTGAGAACAAGATGCCTTGGGTGACCTCTTCCCTTCAAAACAATTTGAAACTAAAATCACAAGTTAGTGGTTCTATCTGGTTACTATTTTTTGTACTTATAGGTGCTTGTCTATTTTTTGTCAATCTATGCATTCTGAAACTTGTCATTTTTGCATATTTTTCCTTCTATCTTGCATCATTCAATAATATTCCTCTAAAATCATCTCATCTAATCATCTAAGTGAATGATCATTGCACTCATTTAGCACTTATTTCCTCTTGAACCTAGTGAGTCATCTCCCTTCCTTTTCTTCCTTCCTAATGTGCGATAGGGAATTGTAGACACATAAAAATGTCCTCGTATTTCTACTATTAATTTTTTGGATATTATACTTTATTTAACTAATTTATTAATTATTTATCTCTATTAAATCCATTTAATTATTTTCCTCTATTATTCCTAGCCTATTTGACCATTAAAATACTCTTTCTAAATTACATCATAAACTTATTTCACATTCTCCATGATTCTATTTGTAGCTCCTTCACACCGCTCATTTTCACTACTTAGAAAATGTGGGATAAATCATTTCTCAATGACCTCCAAATACCTTGTACTATCCCACATCTTCTACCAAACATTTTATTCACTTCAAGGACAATTATAAATGTATACCTCTTTCACATTCAAAAGCACCAAACATTTTTTTATTATTTGGCATCATACGTATCTTGGAATCATTTTAGCATATTGTGTCTTCATTCATCTTTTTGAATTTTCTATTTCTTCATATCTTGTTGTGCAAATTATGTTTCTGAGAGCAAATTAAATCTGAACACAAGATATCGAAAAATATGAAGGCAATGGAATAAGTTTTCTTGTAATGCATTTGGTTATTTATTTAATATTTATATTTGCATTTCGAAATAATTCTATTATTTATGATGTTGGAAGAATCAAATTTCTAATCCAGTTCACCATTTCCCTCATCCTACATTGGCATGCCTAGTGCGACAATCCTTTGTCTTTTTTATTAATATGGTTTTCACTTGATATAAGGTGGTCTGTTTCAATTTGTAGGTTTAGTTTTCTTATATTGAATGCATTTGCTCATTATGGAAGTGTTGATATCAACAAATGATTCAAATTTATTAAATGGCACTTTTGTGAAATAGTTTGTATAGCTTGTTTACATTGTCATATTAATTATTCAGTCATATAAATATGCACTTTGTTAAGACAATTTACATGTGTTGTTTGTGTTTCAAATAGATTACATGTGTTTTCCATATTTATGTAAAATATGGCTTTTAGCATATCATATTTCAAATGATCAGATTTAAAAATGGCTCACAAGCCTTGCTAGGAATGTGCCTGACTACAAATTTAGTAATGTTTTATGTGCCTTGTCTACTTTTCCATGTTTTTCATAATCACTGAAAGGATTTTGGTCTACTGTATATTACATGAGTGTCCTAAGGTTTGGAATGAAAGGTGTTTGATAAACAGTTTGCTCAAAATAGTTCAAGATATTCTAAATGGTTATAAATAGTTCATGAGCCTTGGTGTGGTTCATTTTTCTTGTTTCTCTGAATTCTATCAAACAGAAAATGTATTTCTCTTGTGCATTCCCTCCAATCATTGCATGTCATTCCATGAGATGACATCTCTTTCAAACACATTGTTAAAAATTTAACATGTCTGATTCTATCAAACATTTTATGTTCTATGTATGTGTTTCATTGCCTTGTATGCACTTCCATCATAGCCTTTTGCAAAATAGTTGATGTGTGTTGTATGTGTTGTTGTATTGAGCCTTTAGGAAATTTTTGTGGTCTTCAATGAAGATAAATTTTGATGGTTTGGAGGTTTTTAAATACCTGGAACTTCATTTTGTGAGTAGTTTGTCATAGTTGATGGAGTGATTATATTTTGTTTCTTTTAATTGATTTTGAGCTTTTACTATGTTGAATACATCTATATATTGCAACACTCTATGCGATGATGTCATTTTGAGGTATTCTGGATAACAGTTCATGTGCCCTGTAAAATAGTATGCTTGTATTTTTTTGGTTTTATGGTTGTTAGAATGATATGACAGCAAATGCGTGTTACCATGTGTGTTCTATGGTGGGCTCTTATTCGGTCTAGTTTTAGTTTGTTTTAGTTCAAGTTATTAGTTTAATAAATAGTTTTGTTAGTTTAGCATTTAGCTAGTATGTAAGATTTGAACTCTCGACAACTTGTTCCACATCGGCAATATCCACAAGATAAAAGAGTCGGTCAAATAAGTCAAACGTCGAATGTACAAGACGACAAAAATAAATGATTTTCCTTAAATTCAAAGAAAGAAGACATGGTTCAACCAAAAACTGTTGAATAGATTATGTGAGACATGAGTCCATAATAAATAAGAGTGTCGATGAACTGTTAAAAATGCCCCAATACATCACACGTCATAATACATTAAAGACATTAATAAAATTTGACCAACATGTCAAAATAATAAAAAAAAGAGAGATACTTCGACCAAACTGTCGAAGTGCAATAAACACAAGAATATTGCTTACAAAGCAACAAAGATTTTACAAGAGGCATCGACTGACTATCATAAGAGTGCGAATATCAATACAATAAACTAATGTCGATACAAAGAATTATAAAATGCTAACATGAAGACCTTCCTGATAGGAGCTCCAGAGACCTGCTACATACAAACATCAGGGAGAGAATATTGTGGGAGTGTGTTTCCACCCTACCACGAAGAGTTATGCTTCCCTAGAATCTTTCCTGACATGAAAGATACCCAACCCAGCTAGAAATAGTCTAACAAAGTAAAACTAACTAAAGTAATGGAATTGTGTGACAAGATACATCCATATTCAAATTACAATAAACACATCATGGAATTCCAAAACCATTTCTAAATAAAATTGATTCATTTTCACAAATATGGATAATGTTGTGCAAGATTCTTACTTATTGCATAGTACAACAAGTTCATGGGTGTTTTCAACATACATAAAGAACATAAGTAAAATTATTCCATTAACTATCAAATCATGTCAAGTTCAAAGTTTCACCAATATCTATTTAGTTCAAATGGTAATTGTAACTTGGTTTCATACTAGTTCATGGAAAAAACTAAAGAATGCATAAATAGGTAAAAATGTATACTTCACTACAAGGTATTCATGGAAATTCAACATATTCAGGAAGTATAAACACATATCAAATGAATAATAGGAATAACATGTTTATAAATCTAAGAAATTTTTAAGTCTATGCTTCCCTCTATTTCTACTCAATAAGATTTGACTTTCATCTCTTTTATTTAAAAAGTAGGAGTAACACCACCTTACCCAAAACACTAAACACACTCAAGAACAATGTTTTATGCAATCTAACACATAATCAATGATTCTAAGTGAATATTTGTGCCTTTAATCATGACATACAGAAAACCCCTAAGTTATTTATGAAGACAAACATGGAAACTCAAGTCATGCTCATTACCCAACTCTCAAGGTTATTTAAATAGAAGTTTAGAGAAGCGCACCCTTTTCTAATATTAAAAGTACATTCTTCCAACAAATCCTACAAGATAGGGTATCCAAAATGAGAAATGTGTTGCTGATTCCAACATAATTCAAAACCCTTAAAGATCTCCATAAAACCATGTAATTAATCCCAAAAAATGACATATTCAACTCCTACTCATCACTCTAGAGGATGTCATGGAATGGAAAATTTGTGGAAATAATAATATAAGTCAAATGCCAATAAAACACGATTCAAAATTAGTTTTTTGATACACCTTCCTACAACTGTGATCAAAAGTCTTAGTTTGTATCGAAAATATCAAGTTAAAATCTAGCATATTTGGTTTCCCATTTACTATCGTGCTATTATCAATGACCACTAGCAGTTGTAAACATAACCGAAGTATTATTCTATGGTAAAACTCAGAAAAAAAGATAAGGACACCATTGTCATTAAGGATTAGAGTTAAAGATGTCTCATAACTGGCCAACTATGAGTGCCTAATGAGAAAAATTATTGGTGATAATATTTCTACCCAATTTACAATTTATTATTGGTTTCTACACATGTTAAAGTTGTCTTCTTTGGTAGAACAAGTTTAAAGAAACCAACGTAATGCTAAGGAAACATTTGGCTTCATAAGATTGAGAAATCCATAGTAGCAAGAGAATTGATGGGCTCAATAAGGGATAACATACACAATGTGAAAGGCCTAGATCCCACTCCTCATCAAGAGACAGAGCAGTGCCACAAAATCATAGCTAATGAACCACTATAATGAAGGTATGGTCAAGGAGGAAGGAAACTATTTCTCCATAATTTTCATGTATGTAAACTTTGTGGAAAAAATAAAAGGTAGATTCAGTTTGGATACAAACCATAGAACATAGAGATTTTTTATCTATATTCTCTTGACGTCTTAATTTAAATCTAAGTTCCATTTTAACTAAGCTCCAAGAGATTTGAATGGTAATGAAGAACATTTACATGGATAAATACTGATGTGAGCAAGAACTACTTGGTAACATGCATGCAAAATGAGGAATCATAGACTGCGCACCTAAATTTTATAACAGAATGTCACAAGGAATAACACCCAATAGATTGCACAGACAGAAGGGATTCATGGAATGACTTTAGTAACATCATCCTGGCCAGCAAGATTTATATTTCCTCAACTTGTTCACCCCTTACCATTAGCGACCTAGTTGTAGCGGCAGTGTTAAACTTCTAAGACTCCAACGCTGGATGAAGGAAGATCCATAGAAAGGTATAATTGACATGCTCTCTCGTTCCTTCAAACAGAATGGGGGTCTCCTACTGGTGACAGAAAAAAGGATGAAGAGATGAACCCATCCTCGAGAGGAAAGAAGGAAAATGAACCCCTCCCCCCATCTTCCTTTCTTCCTTGACCTCATTCGATGAAACTCAACCACGAATGGCTATCATATTTGAGATTTCGTAACATATCGCTAAGTCTCAATTCATCCTCACTCGCTCGTCGCAGTAGTATTTTCAACATAGCAATGGACTTACTACTCCAAACCTTGTTCATTGAATGCTGATTATAACCTAAAGGCTTGGGCTCTTTCTCCTCATCCCCTATCGCGGTGCAGCTAGATAAGGATTTCTATGTAGTGCAGTCAATTTCCTCTCCTTGCTACCAGCTCTCCCTTCTCATGCGTGTTGCCTCTTCTTTTTTCACCTATGGTTTCCCCTTCCCCCAAATTGAATTTTTCTCCCCTTTCCTTATGCATTGTCCTTCTTTCCTTATGCATTGTCCTCCTTCCAGCAGCGATCCATCTAGAATGACGGTCGGTGGATGAAGACTCCCGACACAGCCATAAATGCAGACGGCAGGGTTGGTGGAGAAAAATAATATCTTCCACCTCATAATAAGTTGAACATCAGTTAAAAGAGGGTTGTGACATCGTATTAGCGTTGATTTTTTCTAACTAGTTTATAGTTAGTTTATTAACTTTGCTAATTAGTTTTAAATTAGTTTACTAACGTTTCTTAATAGTTTTGTTCGAATGTTAATTACTTAATTTTATTTATATTAGTTTAGAATTTTATTAATCTTTCTTGTTTTAGACCGAATTAGTGTGTTTACTAATTAGGAGGTTTTCTATTAAGCTAAATTAGTTTGTTTTTAGGTTATGCATTTTTTTGTATTTAGATTAGTTTGTTTTAAATTTAAACTTTTTTGTTAGAATAGGTTTTAATTTTCTTTTTAGTGATTTTATTTGGATCCATGGGCTGATCTTTTGAACTTTTGTGCAGGGTATACGTTCTCGTTTGACGAAGATAAATAAAATTGAAACTACTGACATTGTTGAGTGCAGGACATTTGTCTAAGGCTTAAAACAAAAATATTGATGATTTATGGATGCAGGGTGCTTGACTTGCAATGAACAAATTCACAGTTGATTGCTAAATGGTTAATGAACTCGACCTGATTAGATTACATCACACTTCAATTGGTACTTAAAAATAATATATGTATTGTGTGTTTGGTATGCTTGTGCATGTGTAGGGTGGACCCAATGCTATGAAAAGTATCATCTCCCCTTACGCTTCGAGCGATCTTGGGTGTAAGAGAAAAACAATAGCTACACCCAATTTTTCTTTTTTTTTGGATCAAATAAGTATTTGGTGGGAAAATAGGTACTCACCCTAAATAATGGTTCAAGCGGCACTCCTTCGGTTCACTATATAAAATGATGCTAGCATTTTTTTACACCCCACAATTTCCCTAGTACCCACATTTGTGTGCAGTATATTAAAATAATTTCCTCTATAGGGAGAGGATTGGGATTGTGTCTCTCAGTGGCACACAGAACCCTAAAGGTACCCCCACTATGAACCAATTGTTTTAGTCGCCAAAAATCCTTCTATTTGTTGGTGTGGGAGGTTGGACCTGTGAAGTCATCCCACGTTATCACAATTCAAAGTAGAGAGAGAAAATTCCTTGAGATCTTCGGGTCTTTGGGAATTTGAAGTTTGGTAAGCCTAAGATGTGTGTCGTGTAAGGGGGAGCCAGTGCTACCAAACTTCTAAGCTATCTTCTCTGAATAAGTGTGGCCCATATTTATCCACAGTGGGAGTCCAATAAATATTGTCTCAACTAACCTAGGATTTGTACTTGAAAGTGATTTTATCAAAAATGTTACATCTGTCATATTTAATGTGTGTGTTAAAAATAAACATCTTGAGACAATTAACACCACACTTGAAACATTAAAACCTTTTCAAAACAAATAACATTGTCAACAATACCAATCTTGCATATTTGGTCACTATTGCTACACCTCTTAAACAAAGAAATTGAAACATAGGTTATCTTAGTTTCTTGACATCATTCTTCATTTCCTATCTTCTAGGGTTCATTTTTAGTATTTACATACTCCATACATTCATATTGGGTCTTATATAGTTGCATTGGTTCAACAAGTCCTTGGTTGACATCTAGCTTGTATCCCTTGAATCCTAAATTGAACATTATCTATTGTGACCCCTCCATCACTCATCATCTGAGTTAGGGAAACATCATTATCCTAGGATATATTAACTTCCTAGGAATTCATCTTCTGCTTCTTTAGCATACTCTTCCCCTTTGATCATTTTCCTTGTGTTCACCCATGGTAGCACAAGTAAATCCTTTTTTATATAATCATTTTAAATCTAGGATCACTTATCTTAGAATTGGCTTCATTGGATCAAATTTTTCATTCATTTCAAACCTATCACTCAGAGTCTAGTATCATATTTTTTCATATCCTAATGGGGCCCTCTTAGATTTTTAATAGTGGCATAATCCTAGACTCTCATATCATATACCTTATCAATTTTTTTAGGTCAAAGATAATAAACATATCATGCCACCAAAGACTAGATACCAAACAAGAACGAAACAAGAGAAAGAGAACCAATTTGATGAGGAATAGCATATCAATGTTGAGTTTGAAAATCTATGCCAAGAGAAAAATCATGATAGTGATGATGAGGAAGTAACATAATAACATGTAGAAGAAGTATCCATGATCATAAATTCCTAACATTATTCAAAAATGTCATAAAGTGAGATTCTCAACAATATTTTAAAGTCATGGTTGAAGAGGGGGTTAAAATACCCATAGATATTGATGCCTCCTCACTTGTTCAAGATGACAAAGTTGGAACAAGTGAAACCAAGCATACCAAAAAAAAACCAAGAAGATAAGGTGAATGATCATTTACCATTTTAATTACAACCTGGCTACAAAAGATCTACAAGGACAAAAAAAACCTACATGCACAAATGATCCCATTTTGGATGAATTCAAATCCTTGAGACAAGAATTGGACAATCTTAAGAATTCTAAAACATCATCTCATAATTTTTCACTTGAAGATATTTGTTCCTATCCATTTGATCCTAGTATACCAATGCCACATTTTCCTAGCAATTTGGAATTATCAAGACTCAATAAATACAAAGGAAAAGGAGACCCTAAGGATCACTTAAGAGAATTTTGTGCTTCTACCTTAGAATTTGCATACAAAGAAACATACCTCGTGAGACTTTTCCAATTTAGTCTAGGTGGAAGTGTCATAGAATGGTTTTCATGATAACCTCCTACCAGTAAATCATTTGGAGAGTTGGAAGACAAGTTCATATCAGAATATGCATACAATTGTGAACATGAGGTTACCATGTTAGAATTATGTGACACTAAGCAATAACCAAGAGAGCCTTTTATATAATTCCTTCAAACATGGATACAGTTGACAAAGAAAGCACTCTATGATAATCTTGATAAAAAATGATGTATTTATTTTTTTGAAACTTGAATAAAGATATTGGCAAAGAACTTCATCTTAAATTCCTTGATAATTTTTATGATGTTATAGAAATGGGATTCAAAATTGGAAAATTCCTTCTAGATGGTGGTACTATCAAAGTTAGTAATGGCATAGATCATAAAGGAATCTCAAGTAATATATGCAATAACAAGATTCTATTTTGAGCTAGAAACAAATATGTTGTCAATGATGGTATTGTAGACGCAAAGACAACTAGATCTTCACAACCCATTTATAATCTCAAAGGATCATCCTCGGACAAAGCAAAATCACCTCAAAGGAATTTCCCTAAACAAACATTTACACCATTGGGTCAATCACTTTAATCAGCATGAAAAGAACTTGAAAATGACCTTACAATATTGCCAAAAATGAGAGAGTACAATCCACAAATTAAACCTCCATGGTGGAATGAAGATCATTTCTATGAATATCATCGACATAAAGGTCACAAGACAAATACTTGCAATCGACTTCAACATGTAATACAATATCTTATAGATGATGGTAAAATAACAGTCGGTGGACATACTCCTTCTGGTAACTCTAATCGTGGGGTGTTCAAAGATCCCTTACCTAAGCATGACAAGGATGAAAATAAAGGAAAAATCCCTCAATCAGGTGACGGTGTGAATTATACCAATACTAAATATGATTATATCATAAATAACATCAGTGAGGTTGATAATCATGTGAACACTTTCATTATAAAAGGAAAAGAAATTGATTGTAATGTTATTACCCACAAAGGCACATTTACCCTTAAAGGTCCAACCCCTAACCCCCTTGTATCAACTTCATGATACAACCTTATAGAGCATTTAGGGAAAACACCTGCTCAAATTTATATACTTGAGATTTTACATTTGTCTCATGAACACAAAGTTATCCTTGATAAAGCACTTTATACTACTACCATACCTAATGACCTTCATGTGGATCAATTCCAAGCTATGGTGGGACATATCACTTCCCCTCAAACCCTCACTTTTATAGAACACAATGAATTCTAAATGCACCAACCCCACAATGGACCTTTACACATTGAAGCCTATGTTCATAAAGTTCAAATCAAATGAGTCTTGACAGACGGAGAAGTAGGTCTTAAAATTTTGTACCTTTAAAGTGATCACAAAATTGGGCTTCTCTGAGGATGTAGTAGACCAAAAAAAGAAAATCACTATAAAGGCACATGATGAAGAAGAATTTTCATCCAAAGGATCTGTTACATTGCCAATTAGAGTTAGACCTGTGGTAAATTATGTGGTTCACCAAGTCTTATATCTCCCCTTAACTTATAACATACTCCTTGGAAGACCATGGATTTACACAATATAATTCATTCCATCTACATATCATCAATTCATTAAATTTCCTCACAATGGTATTGAGATAACCATACCAAGAAATCCAAATCCTTTTATGTATTGTAACAATTTTAATCCTAAGACTAAATCCACCATTCCAATTAATTATGAAGCACCTTCTTCTCATGCATATGTTGATCCTGAGTCCTTAAAAGCATCCACTTCCAAATCAAATGGGGCCGAAGTTTGAATAAAATTGAAAGAACAAGGAGTGGTGTAATATTTCATGAGTGATACATTTTGCATTGGAAAATTATCTTTATCTCCTCGGTCATATGGTGAACCATAAATGAATGAAACCACATCATATGATAATACTATGGTCTTCAAAATAAATTTCAGAAAATGGGGAACCTTGTATGATGAAATAAAAGAAAAAATCAAACTGAAAAATCAGAGGTTATGATACTAGCTGAACAATATGGAAAATGACTCAAAATAATAGAATGGTATGGATATGATGGTCATAGTCATTTTGGATTAAAAAAACAAGGCATACTTGAACCAATCCAACTAGATGGAAAATGTAGAGTTCTTGGCTTAGGTTATGACACACAGAAAGATAATACATTGAGTACTAAGGGCAATTTGAGTGAGGTAGGGGAGTCTTATAATGTAACGCAGGTTGAAGAGGAAGGTACCATCGATGAACTTGAATATTTCATTGGCATTTATGAATATGAGAGTATATTTACCCTTGAACCACTCTATAACCTTGAATTTAATTATGACTCTTTATCCCTTATCCATCCTGAAATCGTTGATTGGGAACAATAAGGACCACCACAATTGGATACCTTTCAAAATGATGAGGCTATAGTAGATTTTCTCAGAGCACGAAGTAACATACCCATAAAGTACCAAGAGTTGTATTTTCTATTAAACTTAAGAATGTATCTTACTTTGGAGAGGGTCTCAAGCCTTTAAGTCACAAAATTATAGAAAATATAAATAGGTCTTCTAGTGAAAATCGTTCTGTGACACTATTAGACTAAAAAAAAAGTAAAAATAAAGGATGTATCCAAGGGTGAAAACCTCTCTGAGGCACCTGAAGATAGAATACTTGAAACAGTTCCCCAACCATCTTATCATGAAAAATTATCCATGTTAGTGGATAAAATAGTCACAATGAATCTTGGAAAAGAAGAAAAGCCCAAAATTATACATCTCGCTAAATCATTAACATCTAAGGAAAGAGAAGCATTTATATATTTTTTAAGGAAAGAGAAGTCAATTTTTTCTTGGTCGTATGTAGATATGTCAGGATTTGATCCTAATTTTCTTATGCATCACTTGTCTTTACCACCAAAGGAAAAACCTGTAAAATAGAAATCGAGAAAAATGCACCCACAAGTCCAACTATTGGTAAAGGTAGAATTGAAAAATATGTTGGATGTTGGATTTATAAGGCCTATTGATTATACAAAGTGGATTTCCAATCTAGTACCAGATTTGACACCAAATGGGAGTGTTCATGTTTGTAAATTTTTCAGAGATCTTAACAGAACTTGTCCCAAAGATAATTTCCCACTTCCCAACATTGATATAATAGTTGATCTCACAACAGGACATGATATGCTTTCCCTTATGGATGGTTTCTTAGGTTATAACCAAATAAAAATTTCTCCTGAAGATCAAGTCAAGGCAATATTCACTTATCCTTGGGAAACTTTATGTTGTAAATTCATGCCTTTTGGGTTGAAAAATGTTGGAACCACCTACCAACGAGCTATGACTACCATTTTTCATGACATGATGCACACATACTTAGAAGACTATGTGAATGATTTGATGGGAAAATCTTATACAAGAGATGGGCATCTAGAAATAATAGACAAGGTTTTTACAAGATTAGAACAATATAAAGTCAAAATAAATCCAAAAAATGTGTCTTTGGAGTAACTATTGGGAAGCTTCTATGAAACATTTTGTCTACTAAGGGAATTGAACTTGATTCTGCTAAAGTAAAATTTGTATTATAAATGCCACCACCAAGGAATATTCATCAACTGAGATCACAATTAGCAGATAAATGTCACCCATTTCAACATATATTATATTAAAATATTCCATTCAGATGGGATGACAAGTATGAACAATGCTTCCAATAGATCAAAGAGTACATGTTGTCACCACTAGTTTTAGTACCTCCTATGGATGGCAAGCCCCTATTAGTTTATATATCAACAACTACTATATCATTGGGGGCACTCTTGGAACAACATGACATAGATGGAAAAGAGTGGGCTATTTATTATATCAGTCATACTCTAGTGGGATATGAATTGAATTATACTCATATTGAAAAGGCTTGTCCACCTATATATTTTTCTTCACAAAAACGGTGTCATTATATCCTCCTACATCAAGCAAAACTCATTGCAAAGATAGATCCTCTCAAATACCTCTTGTAGAAAAACAACACTTACATGGAGGTTAGCTAAATGGGTTATGATCCCGAGTGAATTTGACATTGAATATGTAGAAAGAAAAGCCATAAAGGGAAAATCTACAGACGATAAATTGGTGGAAGATCATATAAGATGCTCATCCACTTATTACCAATTTTCTTGATGACTCAATATTCAATGTGGAATCTACACGCTTATGGACCTTGTATTTTTATGGCTCCAGCACGCAGGGTGGTTCTTGTGTTGGCATTCTTTTTTTTACACCGTAGGGAGATTGTATACCAAAATCTTATAAGATTTAGTTTTAGTGTACAAAAAATATTGCAAAATACAAAGCATTATTTACGGGACTCTGTATGACTGTGAAATGGAAAATTTGTGAGTTATATTTTTTTGGTGACTCTCAACTCATGATTAGCCATGCTAATAATGATAATAAAATAAAAGATGAAAAATTGATGTCTTATAAAATAATGGCGGATAAATTTAAAGCCTACTTTATATCAATAACTTTTGAGAAAATTCCCAAAGATAGTAACAAAGCATCTGATGTCATGGCCACTATAGAATCACTTGTAGAAATGCATAGTAATGTTGCATGTTGTGAGTTCTTGGTGGAGCCACTCTTGGAACCCACTTATAACTTTCCCCAATCTAAGATGATTTTCTTTATCATTAGTCCTAATTCCTAGTGATATGGAGATATATATGCTTATTTACAAGATAAAATCTTACCATCTAACCTTTCCAATAATTCACATAAAACCTTTATATGTCAAACTTCCCACTATGTATTCTAGTCGATACCCTATATCATCAAGGTTATGATGCTACCTTACTCAAATGTCTTGAGTGTGATGAGACCAACACTACCTTACGATAAGTGCATAAGGGTATATGTGGCGCACATTCTAGTAGTCCTACCTTAGCTAAGAAACTTTTGTGTACTGGTTATTACTGGCCTATTATGAAAAAAGATGCTATCAATTTGTTAAGAAATGCAAGAAGTACCAGATACACAGAGACCTAATACATGCACCTCCTCAGGAGCTACAACAATTTACTACTACTTGGACCTTCAGTCAGTAGGAACTTTACCTCATAGGAAAAATTCACCCACCTTCTTCCAATGGCCATAAATACATTATCACTGCAACTAAATATTTCACAAAATGGATTGGAGTTGTTCCATTAACATATGTCATCAACAAGAAAATATCTACATTTATCCCCAACTTGTCATTTTTCATATGGTTTTCCTCTTCCATTATCTCAAATAATGACAATCCATTTAAAAATAAAGGTGTCGATGAGCTTTGAGAGAAATTTCATATCTATCACCATTACTCTTCCATATACTATCCTCAAGGTAATTACCACGCTAAGGCCTCAAATAAAACCATCCTAAAAATTCTAAAAAAGATGGTCAATGAGGCTGGTTGTGACTAGCATATCCAATTAAACCCATCCTTCTAGGCTTATTGTACAATTATTCACACTCTCACTGGTACCACTCCATATGCCCTAGTTTATGGTTATGAAGCTATCATGTCGATTGAGGTTGACTTACCATATTTGCATGTCTCTTTGCATAATATGATCAATGATGAAGACTACAGGGTCTCTCACTTACATGAATTATAGTTTCTTGATGAACATAGACAGACTGCCTTTAATCATCTCAAGCCATACCAATAGTGAATGTGTAGAAGTTACAAGCATAGAGTCGGATCAAGAACATTTAAAATTGTGGATCTTGTCCTTAAGGAAAATCCAAAGAACCAACAAGAAAAAATAAAAAAGGACAAGTTTGAGCCCAATTAGATGGGTCCATTTATCATTGACGCTACATATGGATCAGATGCATACCAGTTGGCTACTCTTGAGGGTGAACCGCTTGCAGACCCCATCAATAGAATTCACCTTCACAGATTCTATACTTCATCATTTTAGGGAATCTCTTTTAAAAAGGTTCTTAAAAATACAAAAAAAAATTAGAAGAAAAAGTCTTGAAAAAAATACCAAAAAATCATTAAAAAAAAGGTCCTAAAAAATGAAAAAAATGAAAAGCAATAAAAATTTCATCCTCTAGTGAAAACCACTTCAGTGGCTCCTTGGATAAGTACCATAGTGAAAACCAGGCAACTGACGCCATGTGTAACAATTTCACTCCTCCTTACTTTGGGTTTTTGCTTGATTTTCCATCTTGCTTCCATTTTCCTTTCGCTTCATCATAACCTTTTCACCTCACCCACCATGGCCTGTGGATAGCTTCATCTTCCTTTCTTACCTGCACACATTCTCCATGCATATTACACTGGTCTTATCATCACTGGGGAAATCTCCTTAACTTTAGCAGTGGGTTAGAATATTTGGCATCTCATGGTCAGAGGAACTATCATTTTTTGTCTATTTTTTCACTCACAAACCATAATAAAGTTTCACTTACACCATTAACCATATCACTTCATCTTTCTCCACAATACAAAATTCACTTCGTGGATGGGTTACACTTTAGACTTCAATAAAATCATGACAACACAAGAATAAAGGAGGACCACGAGAGGGAAGGAGGAGGAGAGAGATGGAGCATGAGATGAAAGGAGGAGGAGAGAGAGAGAGGAGAGAATTCAAATTTTGAATTCTGTTTCTGGAGGGAAGCTGGAAGCTGAGGATTCTATTGTGGGATCTTCGAAGGAAGGAGAAGAGAATGTTGTCAAATCAGCAGAAAAGGCACGAGAATCATCGCTGCTTCTGTTCAGCGGGAACAATGGGTCAGATATGGGACCAGAGGCAAAAAATTCAAAAAATTTGAAAGATGGCAAAGATTTATCCCAAGAAAAGTCACACGATCATTCTGCGAATTTGGGGAAAGGCAAGTGGGCGGGCCTCTTTTGCATAAAACCATCGGGTAAGTCTATCTTCCCCAAAGTGGATATTTTATCAGACCCATTGAAAGGTGAGATTGGTATTAAGATACCAGATCAATTAGTTGAACATACAGTTTCTATCATGGCATTTACCCTGGTAGGAAAAATTTTGGGCCCAAGGCTGAATATTGATCTAGTTAGATCTTTTGTGGATAAAAAATGGAGGTTGAAAGGCCAAGTCAATGTAGCGGCAATGCCGAAAGGTTTCATCTCCTTTGTGTTCTCAAGTGGGAAATATCTTTCAAAAATTTTGTGTGGGGGACCCTGGATGATGGGTAAATCCTCTCTATCACCGCAGAAGTGGACTACGAGTCTAGATTATAATGAAAGTTTTTTCACGACGGCATCGGTCTGGGTCCATCTTCCTAGAATGCCATTGGAATAATAGCATGAAGAAATCGTAATAGCCATTGTTGGCTCTTTTGGGGAACTTCTATCCATCGACCCAATGACTGACGCTAGAACTAGACAAGTATATGCTAGAATTTGTGTTAACATTCAACAGAATGTTGACCTTCCCCAGGTGATATCTCTGAAGTCAAAACTGGGGACATAGCTTCAAGAGATAGAATATGAATCGATGCCTTTTTCATGTTTCACTTGTAAGAAATTGGGTCATTGGGTGAAACACTGCCCTCAGAAAACCCAAAAGGAAAAAAAGAAGAATCAGGAGCAAACCAAAGGACAGAGAATGGAGTGGAAAAGAAAGATTGAGGAAATGTTGGAAACCCCGATCTTGTTGGAAGGAAAGGATGATGCCTCCCAGCAAAAGAAAAATGATGAAGAAGCCCAAGAAAATGAAAATATAGCTTCCCTTGTTTCTCCAATAGTCGTTGAAAGAGGGGAAAGCACCAAAACAGTAGAAACTAAACAAAATGATAAAAGAAAAGAAGACAAAGAAATATTGGAAAATGGAGAAGAATCAGAGAAGCATCAGGAAGTAGAGAAGGAGATGGTAGTAAAGGAAAATCACTGCTCAGAAGAAAATCAGAAGAAATCAAATGACCTAATCAGGGAAAGTAAAGTTGACACTCCAATGATACCACACCAGAATGAAAAATAGAAGAAGGAGGAGGAAGATGCAGAGGATAAGTCATGGTCAACTATGGGTTCAAAGAAGGGATTAAATAAGAAAAGTCCCAAATCCCCTGAGGGGAGGCACATGACCTTTGAACCAAACTTAAGTTCTGGAAAGAAAGCTGAGAGTTCATCTATGGGGAAATCAAACAAGAAGGTAGGAGGCCAAAAACCAGGAATTCTAACTAGACAACAGAAAGCTGATATTGGTACCCCAAAGGGAGAAAAAGGAAGAAGATCAGAAAAAACCCAAAGGGAGGAGGAAGCTAAACAGAACATAGCTGATGGAAAACAACTTACTATCCATCAAGTTTGTACCCCAATCCTTAAATGAAGATCATCTCATGGAATATTTGAGGACTTAATAGTCCTCATAAGCAAGATGTAGTTAGGAATCTAGTTAGAGACTCTAAACCTGATGTTCTGCTGATTCACGAAACTAAAATGAGCAAAGATAAGATTGAAAAAATTAAGATGGTTAAAAATGGAAAATGCATTGGTAGCATCTCAGAAGGGGCTTTGGGAGGTCTGGAAATCTTCTAGAACCAATCTTGTTATGACTATAAGCTCCTTACAGAAGATAAGAACTTCATTGTTGTGACTATAAGGAGTTTAAAGGATAATTTATCTTGAAATCTTATCAATGTGTATGCCCCAAATACTAAGACAGGAAGAAGTAAACTATGGAAGAATTTGCATGACCAGATGGAAGGAAGAAGAGATAAAAATTTCATTCTAATGGGAGACTTCAATACCCCTCTTAAGAAGGAAGATAAAAAAGGTGGTAATCTTGCCCAAGTGGAAATCAGAGTAGACTTTATGAATTTCATAATCAATTAAGGGCTGATGAATGTTGATCTAGAAGGGATAAACTACACCTGGTCCAATTTTAGGGTGGGAGAGGACCTGATTCAAGTTAAGTTGGATAGGGCGCTAATAAATCTGGAATGGTTTAATAAGTTTTCATGTGCTCTTTCCTCCCTCTTAAGAATAGGATCGGATCATTTCCCTATTTCACTCAATGTTTCTCCATTTGTTGGAAAAATAAATGCTCCTTTTAGATTTGAGAAGATGTGGCTAGACCATCCTAATATGGAAAATAAAATTAGGGAGTGGTGGAGTTTTGAGGTGAAAGGAACTGCAATGTTCAAAGTGGTCAAGAAACTGGCTAATGTCAAAACTAATGTTAAAAGTTGGAACAAGCACATATATGGTGATATCTTTAGAGCTAAAATTAAATCCCAGATGGAACTGAAAGAAATTCAAGAGGATATCCAAAGGAATGGGTTAACTGAAATTTTGAGAAGACAAGAGAATATAGCCCTTGTTGATCTTCATAATATCATAGCAAAAGAAGAAATATTATGGAGACAGAGATCTAGATCCCTCTGGCTTAAAGCAGGAGATAAGAACACAATATTTTTTCACCTCACTGCTCTAAAACATAAGGCTATTAACAGAATCCATTCTCTATCTACTAGAAATGGAAAAATATCCAAAGAAGATGATATTAGGGAAGAAATGGTGAGCTATTTTGCTTCTTTACTTTCTAAAGATCAGAGCATAGAGACGGTAGAGCAGAGGAACTTACTAACTTCAATTCCACACATCCTGGACTCTGATGCTAATGCCCTCGTAAGAGCTATCCCCTCAGAGGCTGAAATCAAGAAGGCGGTCCTTTCCTTTGAAGGAGAGAAATCTCCTGGCCCGGACGGGTTTCAGATGTTCTTCTTCCAGCAATTTTGGAGCATTGTTGGGAAAAATGTCTGCTCTGCGGTTAAAGAATTCTATGGTACTAAATCTATTTTCAAAGAAATTAACTCAATGTTTATCGCTCTCATCCCTAAAAAACATGGAGCAGATACGGTGGATGGTTTTTGTCCCATAAGCCTATGCAATTCTCTCTATAAAATCATCTTGAAGGTTATGACGACAAGAATATTGAGATTACTGCCAAGTCTTATATCACCTCAATAGAATGGGTTCATCCCAGGTAGACAAATTCTTGATTCTATAATGGTTGTGCATGAGAACATTCACTCCCTTGAAGCCTCTAAGAATAGGGTTTTTTTATGAAATTGGATTTGTCTAAATCTTATGACAGAGTGGACTGGTCTTTCCTGTCTAAAATTCTTAGTTCCTTTGGATTTGATAATGATGCGATAAGATTGATAATGCAATTGGTCACTATGGTATCTTCTTTGGTGCTGGTTAATGGAGGATCCTCCATTTTCTTTCATTCCTCCATAGGGCTTAGACAAGGTGACCCCATCTCCCCCATCCTCTTTGCTATAATGGTAGAAAGTCTTGGGAGATCCATAGAAAGCATAGTTTCATCTGGTTAGATCTCTGGTCTCCAACCTTCTTTGGCTCAACATAAATGCTCTCATGAGAAATTTGTGGATGATACAATTATGATGGGAGAAGCTTCTATTTTGGAAGCCAGGTACATGAAAAAGGTTTTGAATAATTACACTAAAGTTTCAGGTCAATCTATTAACTAGGAGAAGAGTTCTTTATTTTTTTGTAACACCCCTGAAGTTAGACAAAGGAAGATTTCCTCTATTTTGGGATGTAAGATAGGGAAGCTTCCCTCTATTTATTTGGGTCTCCCCCTATGCCTTAAACTAGATGATGTTTTTTGGAATAGCATTATTGACCGATTTCATAATAAGTTAGCTGGATGGAAAGGTGCTACCCTAAGCCAAGTTGGTAAAGTTCAACTTCTGAAATCCACCCTTCAAAATCTTCCAGTCTATGCCCTGAGCCTTTTTAAAATTCCTCATAAATTTGCTGGCTTGATTGAAAAAATTTAGAAAATGTTTCTTTGGTCTAGAGTAGAAGAGAAGAAGAGTTTAAGCCTTGTGGCTTGGGAGGTGGTGTGTAAACCCAAGAAATGGGGAGGGCTTGGAATAAGAAGTATCAATAATATAAATAAGTCTCTGCTAGCAAAACAATGTTGGAGAATCTTTGAAGAAGAGAAGGAATGGAATACTATCTTAAAGAGAAAGTACCACTTAACCTCTCTACAGGAAGTGCTAAGGGACCCTTCGGAGATTAATGGCTCTTTCATTTGGAATAGTATTAGAAAAATTAGGGATCTAATCAGTAAAGGGGCTAGATGGAAGCTGGGAAATGACAGGAAAATAAACTTTTGGATAGACAACTGGCTGAAGGAAGATGCTCTAAGTGAAAAACAAGAATGGAGGCTTGCGATGGCTGATTGTATTGATATTGTTCGAGAGAAGGTTTCTGATTACTGGATCAATGATAAATGGGTTGACCTAAGCTCATTTGATGATTCTCTCCACTTGGTCAGCAAGTTTCTGTCCCCCTGGTTTATTAGACCTAATAAAGAAGATTCTTTGATCTGGGGGCTGGAGGCTAATGGAAACTTCTATGTCTCGTCTGCTTCTAACCTTCTGCACCAAAAGGATAATTGCTCTCCTAGTTGTAAGGTATGGAACAATAACCTTATTCCTAAAATTAACATGTTCTTCTGGCTTCTTGTTCAAAATAAATTCCTTACAGTGGATAATCTTCAAAAAAGGGGCATTAGTATGCCTAATAGATGTATCCTCTGCTGCTCTGAAGCTGAAAATAGTAATCACATAATGATTCATTGTCCCTACTCCTCTAAAGTTTGTAACTCAGTGCTTAATGTCATTAATCTGGAGTGGGTCAATCCTTTTAACTTCCAGGACATGGTTAAACAATGGAGTTGTCCCCTTAAGGGTAAGGAAGCCAAAGATCTTTGGAAGCTTATTCTACCCCACTTCACTTGGATAATATGGAAGGAAAGAAATAATAGAATCTTCAGAGAAAAAATCTCTCCCTTTCAAACTGTGGCTAACGGTGTATGTAGAAGTATCCTGGAAATTTTTAAAAACGAACTTTCAAGTGATTCCCCCTACAAGAATTTTCTTAGTATCAGTGAAATACTTATGGAGGCATAGGTGCAGAAAGACAAAAATCAAAATTTGAGGGAAAATACCAGATGGAGAGCCCCTCCAAATGGCTGGGTTAAAGGGAATTTTGATGGGGCAGCTAAAGGGAATCTGGGGTCTGCTGGAGTGGGAGGCCTCATTAGGGATGTGGCTAGAAATTGTCTGGGAGTAGTGGCAGCTCCGCTGGGAGTTCAGACAAACCACATGGCTGAATCTATGGTAGCCCTTCATGTGGTCATATTGGCCAAAGATATGGGCTTCTCCAAACTTTGGGTGGAGGGAGATTCTCTAAATATTATTAACTGTATTAAAGGTACTTATGAAGCCTCACAGACAATAAGCCATATCATTGAAAAAAAAAATCCTTATTGTCCAATTTTGAAGATTACCATATTTCACATGTTTATAGAGAAGGTAATATGACAGCAGATTATTTAGCAAACGTGGGTGTGTACTCTGATGTCATGCAATCATGGCGAGGTGAGATGGGTTTTAAAATGGAGATGGCTAGTCTTATCAGATACGATAGGATGAATAGCATTGAAGGAGTTATAAATAAACATAATTAATGATGAGGTCATCTTTAATTATTAAAATTAATGTGTGCTGTCATTCAAAGGAAATGGGATTAATTAGACTAGTGACACCGCACGCTTTCTAGGTGTTAAATTTGAACTAGATCAATCACAACAGTAAATTCTGCCTGAAACCTATGCTCAAAATTGCAAAGGATCGGCATTTTCAAGAAGGGGTGAGAAATATGCGAGGAGGCCTGAAGAGAGAGGAGCCGATTGACTGTACTAAATGAAAAGAGAAGAGGAAGGTATGGAGAAGATTGAAAAAAGGAGGCGTCTCTCAGTATCTGGAGAAGCTCCATGGCTGGGATATGGAGATAACAAAATAGTTTGCAGAGGGTTGGAAGGATGGGAAAGTGCATTTGTGGGGGAAATCTTCTACCCTTTCCATGAGGGTTATCTCAGAAATCATGAGCTTTCCTTGTGAGGGCATGAAATTCTATAGGGACAATAAGAGGGTTGGAACTCAAGCCTTCAAGATTTTCCCAAAAACTGATGATGAAGAAGCCCTTCTCAGTAAAGGAACAGGGGATTATGTCGACATCCAAAAAAATCAATTCTTATTAGGCTGAAATTCTTACAATCATGATTGATTATTTCACTCTAGACGGCAGCTACTCCAAAATCTACAATTTGCATTTTGTCCTGGCCAACCACTTCAGGCATGGTAAAAAAATCCCATTCCCCTTCTATCTCCTAAGTTCTTTGCATAATAGTGTGATGGAGCATAGAAAGAAATTGAGTAACCCAGTGCTCCATGTGGGACTCATTTTGCTTATTTTTGAGTATGCTCGCAATCTTCCTGAGCCAATCCCTAAGAGGGTTAAAGGTAGCGTGAGGCAGGTGAAATAGGAAAGTGAAAAACAGAGTCTAAAAAAAAGGGTTAAAACTAAGAAGAAGGCTAAGCTGGAGAAGACTGGTGATGAAACCCTATAGAACCAAGGAAAAGATAAAGAGGATTAGTACAATGGTGATAATGATATTAATAAAGAGAATATGGAAAAAGAGAAAGAGGATCAGCTGAGAAAGGATAATTCTCATATGGAAGAGGAGGAAATGCCCAATACAGATGATGAGGGCACGGGTGCTAAAGTGAATTATGATGAAAAGGAAATTGAGGGAGATGAAAAAGAGCAAAAGAAGAATGAGGATGAAGGTGAGGAGGGTAATATGATGCAGCTGAATTTAAAGGTGGAGAAAAGGAACAGTAAAAAAAAGGAGAATGGGCCCAAATGAGGTCAGGTTTGAAAGAGATGACAGAATCTTGAAAAGCAAAGTTGACTATGGGGCTAATATGGAAGACTGGCTTAATAAGGAGATGATGTTTATGAAGCATCAATTAACTAAGATGCAGGAGGAAAAGGAGCCTTTTAAAGCCAAGGTCAAGGAAATGGAGAAAAATTTGATTATTAAGGTTAAAGATAGCAACAGAGAAGAGGAGTTTACAACTAGAGTTAATGAGATAGTGGAAGAAAAGCTAAAAGAGATGAAAGAACAAATAAGCCACAATGGGCACATAATACGGATCATCCTAAATCACAGTAATGATGGGCTACAAGTGTTAATTCAGAACCTGAAAGTGTTATATGCTTATCTAGAAAGAAGCCTGCTAGAAAACACCACAATTACAATAGAAGAAAAGGTTGGAAGCTCGGGCCCTTGTCCTAGAACCCGAAGTGGAATAAAAAGAAAAGTCCCTAAGATCTTGAAAGAGATGCTCGAGCTAAAGGAGTCCATTGAAAAAATGGAAGAGATACAAAAGGAGGCTGAGGTAGCCTACCAGAAAATGATGTAATGTTTCTTCTTCTTGTCTGGAAATATTCCTGGAAATTGTTCGAGCAGTTGTGCTAGAAGTTTTGTTGGAATCTGTGCTTATCTTTGGCAGTTTTTTTTTTCCTGTTTTAGGTCTTTTGTTGTCTCGTTGGGTCCTACCTTTTTTTCATTGCAGGCTTTCTATGTTTGTATGTGCCTTTGATGCCTATCTCTTGTAGCTTTTTGTAAAAGGTTTTGGGGTCCTTTCAAAACCTTTTTTTACCTTAATCAAAAATAGTATCACTTGTAACAAGAAGAATTATAATCTTTGATGATGTCTCATGTTTCCGCTAGGGTTCCTGATGCCTCCAAGTCTGGGGGTCGACGGCTCTCAACACACACAGAGCCTGTTAATGGGTCTATGTCTTGTGCAGATGCCCCTACAGCTACCACAACTATTCTAGGTTTTGCAGGGAGAGCAGAGGAGGCTTCTTTATGCCCTGCCCTACCTGCACATGTTTCTACTAGGTGGGTTAGGGTAAAATTTTCCTCGTTGATGGCTGGCGATGTTGGCCCCCAAACTGTTCATCCAGTGCTTGTAGTGGATCTTCCATCTTTTGGGGGCTCCTCTGAGCAAAAATTTTCTTCCTCTAAGTTGTTTATGGCTTCTGGAGATACATATGTTGTCCCTTAATGTATCCCTAACTCTCTAATCCTCCCTCTGGATGAAGAGGTTGTGAAAGACATTGAAGATGCATCCTCAGTTTTCAAGGAACATGGTCTTATTTGCATATTTAAGGGCCTCTGGATGATTCTTTCTAATTTGCATGCTTGGATATCTCACCATTGGGAACCAATCATTTCTGAAACTGTTCACATTTTCCCAATGGAAAGGGGTTTTTTCATTGCCAAGTTTGAGATGGCTGCTGATAGGAAAGTGATACTATGTGATCATTTTTTTAGCTGGAATGCCTAGAGCATGCTCATGATGAAGCCTTTCCATCCTGAATTTGATGCTTCTACTGAGTTTTTCTCCAAGGTTCCTACTTTGGTGAGGCTTCCTCACCTCCCTCTTCATTTTTGGGTTAACTCTCTTCTTGAGGCTATGGGTGAGGCTCTAGGGCACTTTTGATGGTTGATGAGGAATCAGATGATATTCTTCACTCAACTTATGCTAGGATCTTGGTTGATTTGTACACTTCCAAGGGTCTTTTGGAAAAGATAAAGTTGGATCATTCTAAAGGGTCATGGATCCAAACTTTGGATTATGAAGGCCTCCCCTTCAGATGCAGGAGATGCTTCAAAACTGGTCACTTAGCAGACTAGTGTGGTTTGGAAAAGGTTAAAAAACCTACTTCTTAGTGGAAGGGGGCCTCCTCCAAACATTATTATATTGTGAAGGATTCTTCTATCAGAATTTTTTCTCAGGTTGTCTCTTCTTCTGAGGAGATTGATGGGGCCAATGTGCCTCTTGGGACCGTTGCTCGCTTTTCCCTAGGAGTCATTCCCTCTCCTTGTACTGAATCAGATGTTTGAGGCTCTGTTGGTAGTGGGGCTTCTATTCCTCTTATCAAAAATTCCTCAATGCTTTCTTATGAAATGGTAGCTACTGAGTCATCTTCCGATGTTGCCTCCTTGGATTCTCCTAGCCCTTTCTTGGGATAGCCTCAGGTTTTCAGTGTCCCAAAACTTGATTTGAATTCTATGTAGGAAATGGATAAGAATGTGGATGATGGGTGGACCTCTGTTAAAGGAAAGAAAAAATCAAAACATCCACCCTCATTTGACATGTCTCTTCATTCCTAGAAGGGGAAGAAATAATTTGTTTGGGCTTTCCTTTGCTGGCAGCTATTTTCCTACTTGCTGGAAGATTTTGGGCTGCTGGAATTAATTGTATTATTCTTTTTGCAATGTTTTTTATTGTAAGGGTGCTAGATTTCCTTTTCTAGTACCTTCTTTTGTGTCCAGGTTGAGGGAGCCTATTTTAAAACCCTCGCGGTGGTCTCATTTTGTTTCTTTATAGAGTGCTTCTTTGAAAATCTCTTTTGACCTTTTTGTACAGGGTTTTGGGGCCCCTTCAAAACCTGTATTTACCTTAATCAAAAACAATATCACTTTTAACAAAGATCATTTTAGCATGAATCGTGATGTTTGTTTTCTTTGTATCTTTTTATTGTTTCTAATTTTATCTTTGGTGAAATGTCTTTGATGACATGTAACTTATTGAATGTTTTAAGATATTAAGTTGATGATCATGCAAGGCATTAAATCAATTAATGTATTGTATTTTCATTGATGTCAACTTGATATAATTTGTATGGTCATGGAAATACTGCTAAAGACTTCAAAGAACCGATGAATCAAGACTATGCTATCAATAATGCATACAAGTCAAGTATTCACTAAGTGATTGTATACACTGACGGAGTGCACACCGACATTCAAAATAATGGAGCAGAGTCACAGTGTTACCCAATGAGCTAATGCACAACATTACCGACGAGCAGAGTTATAGTGTTTCCCGATGAGAAAAACACGGAGTAACCGGATGGAAAGAATTTCAGTGTTGCCTGACGGAAAAGAAAAGGATGGAGATCCCGATGACAACTGAAGTCACACCGACGGAACAGTCAGTTATCACCGATGACTAATTGAAGTATTGACCGACAAAATAGAGAGTTCAAAAAATGACAAAATGCTTAGTTGTCAAGAAGCTAAAGATAGAATTAACGGATACTTATCATTGTTTTAATCATCCAGATAAAGCTGGATATAAGTAAGTGATTTAAAGTTGATTTGTCCAATTCACAAGAAGATCTCTTTGAGATAAATCAAGAGTTTTCTTTAAATCTATTGGCGAGAATTGTGGAACACACAAAGAATAAAGAAAGCCAAGAAAAGGGGAAATCATGTCTATATAGAGACAAACTTAATTCATTATGAATTGTGGGGTGAACAAGAGAATAGAGGAAAGATGCTAAACAAAATCTAAAGGAGAAGAAAGTCTTCATTCAGTCTTGATCAACAAGCTGAGGAAAGAGCTAGATTCCGCAGACACCGACAAACGGTGAGACAAGCATCACAGAGTAGAACATTGCAGAGCAAAGGTATAAGTGATTATATTGATCAGAGAGGTAATGGACTTACAATAGATCTAAAAATCTAAAATTGAGTTGTATGTATGAACAGATCATTAGTGTTTCAGTTTAACCATTGAAGCATAAAATCCTCTTAACTGAGGAGGACTTAAAAGTCTTTTTCAATTGAGAAACATCTCAAGGAGTATCAAAAAGTTTGATAACAAAAGTAGCATTGGATATGCCTGATACCTATTGACAGGCCAAGTGAGTGTTTGATCAAGGATGGTAGCATTAAATGCCAGACACTAGTTGACAAACTATTTCTAAATCCTCTAACAAGGTCACACCTAATAGTGTGTTTGTAACCTTTAACAGGGTTGGCTCCTAACAGAGCTCACTTCAGAAGAGTGAAAATTTGGGGTACCGGTCCCAGTGGTTTTTTCCCTTAACAGGGTTTCCACGTTAAAATCCTTATGTTATGTGTTTATAGTTTATTACTTTACTATTTTACATTTCACATGCATTTCTGGATTGATCGGTATACTCTACATATTTACTGTGTTTTGGTAAATAGTTAACTACTTATCGGTAATCATACAGAACAGAGATTAACAAAGCAATCCGGCAAGTAGTAAATTGGTATAAGTATTTCAAGGCATACATCTTGTAGGAAAAATGATAAATTGAGACATAATTAGTGGTTATAAGTTTTAAGGGTTGATTAAAGGATTAATTTTGAGGCCACTGATTCACCNCTGATTCCCCCCCCCCCCCCCCTCTCAGTTATTACTAACAATTGGTATCAGAGCTTGTGTGCTTAGAAGGAAGGTTTCAAGACCTGAGCTAAAGATCATAAGATGAATAGACGAGATGTGCCCAAGTTGAACAATTATAATTTTGCTTCATGGCAGAGCAGAATAAGACTCCACTTATCAGGTATTGGTAATGATGTTACTCAATACTTAGATGTTGAATATGTGTTGCCCATAGGAGCACCAATGGTTGAACAATTGAGAGAGAAGCATGAGCACAATTTCATGATGATAGAGATTGCTTCCTCACTCTCTGATGCTGAATTTGAAGATGTCAAAACCTGCAAGAATGCAAAGCAGATGTGGGACAAATTGATGCCTGTACATGGTGGTGACAAAAATGTTTTGAGAGACAAGGCAAAAATCCTTAGAGGAAAGTTTAATGATATCAAAATGAAAGAAGGTGAAAACATCACTCAGTGAAACACAAGAATCAAAGAGGTATTCAATGCTATCCGAGGAGTTGGAGGTGTACTAGAAGAAGATACAGTGGTAAGTTAAATTCTAAGAACCTTACTGCCCACTTATGCTATTAGAGTATCTGTCATTCAAGAAATGAGAGCAGTAGAAAATAGAAATGTTACTCTAGACAGTTTGCTTGGAAGACTAATTTCATTTGAGATGAACTTTGATAATAGAGTCTTACCAAACATAGAGTCTACATTCAAAACTTCTATGAGAATAAGTAAATCAAGTCATAAAAACACTATGAGAAAAGATAGTGATACTGAAAGTGAAGAAGATGACCTTGATGAAATTGAAGCACTTATGGCTAGAAGAATGCAAAGAGGCAAAGGTAAATTACCACATATTTGTTTTAATTGTAAAGAGATTGGACACTTTGCTGCAAGATGTACTAACAGAAGAAAAGGTGACAGAAGTAATCACAGATCATTTGAAAAGAAGTCTGACAGAAGTGATTACAGAAGCTACCAACAATCAGAAACAAGAGATAACCAAGACTACAAGGTCAAAGGAAAGAAGGCCACTTACGTAGAAAAATGCAAAAATGATGATACTGACACTGAGTTTGATGAAGACATCGAGATGGTGTTTGTGGCAGTAAAAGATGATTCAGATGATGATGAAGAAAGGTATGTAGAAAATGCACTCATATCTAATATTAGTAAAAATTATTTCTAGATCATAGATAGTGGCAGCACTCACCATATGACCGGTGATAAGCAAAAGTTTGAGACTTTTGAATACTATAAAGGTGGTTCAGTAAGAATGGGTAATGACACACCTTGTCCAGTTGAAGGTAGAGGAACTAGAATGTTGAATAACCAGATAAAATGTGAAAATGCTTATTGGGTAAAAGGATTGAATTATAATATATTGAGTGTCTCTCAATTGAATAATTTAGGTCACAAAGTAGCATTTGAAAATAAGAAGGCAAAGATCTTCAATAAATCAAGAAATCTGATTGGTACCGGTGAGCAGACAAAAGCTAGCGTATTCTATCTGAATGATACTGACACCACTTGTTTGATTGCTACAAACGAAGACATATGGTTGTGGCACAAAATATTGTGTAATGTGAACTTTGACAACATGATAAATATTAGCAAAAAGAGAAATGTCAAAGGCTTACCGACGATGACCAAGTCTGACAACATCATGTGTAACAATTGTCAAAAAGGTAAAATGACAAAGTCTAGTTTTAAAAGCAAAACCCATACATCTCATACAATTCTAGAATTAGTCCATGCTGATTTATGTGGACCTATGAGGACAAAGAGTTATTATGGAGATAAATATTTTATTCTCTTTGTTGATGATTACTCTAAAATGATGACAGTCGTGTTTCTAAAAGATAAATCAGAAGAATTTAAGATGTTTAAATGGTATAAGGCAATGGTTGAAAAGCAAAGTGGTAAGGAGTTAAAATGCTTAAGGTCACATAGAGGAGGGGAATTTATTTCAGATGAATTCACTAACTTTTGTAATGAGCATGGAATCAAAAGACAGGTCTCTGCACCAAGAACACCACAACAGAATGGAATTGCTGAAAAAAGGAACAGATCCATAGTGGATTGTGCAAGGACACTTATGATAGAGAAAGGGATCACCCAAATCTTCTGAAAAAAGTTGTCAATACTGTTGTTTACACATTGAACAGAGTTCAATTGAAGAAAGACACCAAAAAGACACCATATGAGCTATGGTATGGATACACACCAAATGTAAGTTATTTCAAAAATTTTGGAAGTCAGTTTTATATCTTAAAAGATGATAGAAATGGAAAACTTGACTCTAAGAGTGATGAAGGAATCTTTCTAGGGTATTCTACCAAGAGCAAGGCTTATAAATGTCTAAACAAAGCCTTTAACAAAATTGTTGAAAGTGAAAATGTAAAGATAGATGAATTTGTAGAGAAAAATGAAAAGAAAAGCACTAAAGAACCAAAGGACTACAATAGGTTTACTTATGATGAGGAACCTGACACTCTACCCAACCAACAATGTAGAGCTCCTGAGCAACAGATCATTGCACCCAAGCATCAGGATGCAAATACCGATGATCAGAATATTGCTCATGATGATGCACAAAGTGATGGAGAACAAAATGATGATCAAGATAATAGACACAGAGCTGAACTTGTATTTGCAAGATATGTCAGAAGGAACCATCCACAGAACCAGATCATAGGAGATAAAAAGGCTGGTACGAGAACCAGAAGTAAGTCTCTAAATACAAGATGTCTTATTTATGATTATGAGCCCAAATCTGTCAATTTTACACTAGATAATGATGAATGGATAAGTGCTATGAGTGAAGAGATTGAGAAGATAGAGAAAAACAAGACATGGACACTTGTACCGAGACCAGATGATAAGAATGTCATTGGTACAAAATGGATATTTAGGAATAAGCTGAATGAGAATGGAGAAGTCACCAGAAATAAAGCAAGACTAGTATGCAAGGGGTATGCACAAGAAGAAGGAATTGACTATGGAGAAACCTTTGCACCCATTGCTAGGCTAGAAGGAGTAAGAATATTACTTTCTTATGCTGCATATAAAGGATTCAAGGTATATCAAATGGATGTCAAGTCTGCATTCCTAAACGGAATACTCTAAGAAGAGGTATACATTGAACAACCAGAAGGGTTTGTTAATCCAGACAAGAGGGACATGGTATGTAGAATACACAAATCCCTGTATGGATTGAAACAAGCACCTCAAGCCTAGTATGAAAGACTTCATTCCTATCTTATAAGTATTGGATTTGTAAGGATTAGTGAAAACAGTAATCTTTATTTGAAGGAAGACATTGATGCTAACATTTTGATTGCTAAGATATTTGTTGATGACATCATATTTGGAGGCAATGATATGCTATGCAAATCATCTGCAAATGAAATGAGCAAAGAGTTTGAGATGTCTATGTTTGGAGAGATCAAGTTATTTCTTGGTCTGCAGATCATGCAACAAGATAAAGGTAGTTTCATTACACAATCCAAGTACATCAAAGAAGTACTGAAAATATTCAAGATGGAAGAGTTCAAACTAGTTGGAACACCAATGGAAACTGGCTACAAACTAACAAAGGAAGACAAGTCATCAGAGGTAAATCAGACTTTGTACAGATATATGATTGGAAAACTCATGTATGTTGTACATACTAGACCAGATATTGCAGATGCAGTAGGAATAGTTGCTATATTTTCTGTTAATCCCAGGGAATCACATATGACTGTTGTGAAAAGAATCCTAAGATATCTGAATAATACCGAGGAATATGGCTTATGGTACAAAAGAGAAGGCAAACTTGATCTTAATATTTTTACTGACGATGATTGGGTTGGAAATATTGATGACCGAAAGAGCACAACTGGAGGAGCATTCTTTATGGTTGACAAACTTGTCACATGGATCGGCAAGCAGCAAGGATGCATCTCTTAATCTACTGCATAGGTAGAGTATGTTGCTGCTACTGCAAACTGCTCAAATATTGCATGGATCAAACAGTTACTGGAAGGTATGCATATGAAAATTTTAGAACCAGTAATTATATATTTTGATAATACAAGTGCAATAAACATTTCCAAGAATCCATTCATGCATGCTAAAGCAAAGCATATTTCCATCAAGTATCATTATTTGAGAGAACAACTTCAGGCAAAGGAAGTGATACTTGAGTATGTGCAATCAAAGGAACAATTGGCTGATATCTTCACCAAGCCACTACCCAAGGATGCATTTGAATACTTGAGAAAGAGACTAGGGGTCAGACCCTTTTCTACTGGTCAGTAAGCTAACTAGAAGGATGCATCAACCTACATATTATCATAATATCATTCATGTTGATGCAAGCAGAGAGATGGACTTCAAAGATAAATCTATACACAGAAAGGTATATATCTACATCAAGCACCAGAGTTGTTACCGATGGAATGGGAAATTCAAGGAATATATTATGGATAGAAAGGATCTATTTTGCATCACTGTCAAATATTTGTTTGAAAAATATGTTTGGCATTGTTGTCAAAGGGAGAGAGATATCTCATTATTATACAGATATTATATCCATTATCAACTTAGGGAAAGATCATATTCATCACAGTATCCATAGGGAGAGAAGAATGTAACAAGAAAGGGAGAGTACACACAAAGGAAGAGAATTTATAAAAAAAGACATCACAAGAAAGGAGAATAGTCAAAGGGGGAGAGTTTGACACAGAAGGAGAACACATCACATCAGAGAAAGAAAGATTCTACATCCATCTAGTAAAGGGATTGAAGAGAGAAAGAAAGCTGCAAGAATCAAATCAAAGCTATTTGAGCTTACCAAAAGCCAGACATTTGTATTAGTTACATTAGAAAATATTGATGAAACTGTATATTTCATAGTGGATTAGTAATAGTATAGTATGATAATTTAGTATGTTTCCATCAATGCCAAAGAGAGAGATTGATGACATGTAACTGATTGAATGTTTAAAGATATTAAGTTGATGATCATGCAAGGAATTAAATTAGTTAATGTATTGTATTTTCATTGATATCAACTTGATATAATCTGTATGGTCATGGAAATACTGCTAAAGACTTCAAAGAACTGATGAATCAAGACTATGCTATCAATAATGCATACAAGTCAAGTATTCACTAAGTGACTGCATACACCGACGGAGTGCACACTGATGGTCAGAATAATGGATCAGAGTCACAGTGTTACCCAAAGAGATAATGCATAGCATTACCGACGATCAGAGTTATAGTGTTTACCGACGAGCAAAACACAGAGTAGCCCGATGGAAAGAATTTTAGTGTTGCTCGATGGAAAAGACAAGGACAGAGATCCCGATGAAAATTGAAGTCACACCGATAGAATAGGTAGTTATCATTGATGACTAACTGAAGTATTGACCGAAAGAATAGAGAGTTTATAAAATGACATAATGCTTAGCTATCAAGAAGCTAAAGATAGAATTAATGGATACTTATCATTGTTTTAATCATCTAGATAAAGTCGGAGATAAGTAAGTGATTTAAAGCTAATTTTTTTAGTTGGCAAGAAGATCTCTTTGAGATAAATCAAGAGTTTGCTTTAAACCTATTGGCGAGAATTGTGAAACACGCCAAGAATAAAGAAAGCCAAGAAAAGGGGAAATCATGTCTATATAGAGAAAAACTAAATTCATTACGAATTGTGGGGTGAACAAGAGAATAGAGGAAATATGCTAAAGAAAATATAAAGGAGAAGAAAGTCTTCATTCAGTCCTGATCAACAAGTTGAGGAAAGAGCTAGATTCTGCAGACACCGATGAATAGTGAGACAAGAATCACATAGTAGAACATTGTGGAGCAAAGGTATAAGTGATTATATTGATCAGAGAGGTAATGGACTTACAATAGATCTAAAAAAATCTGCAATTGAGTTGTATGTATGAACAGATCATTAGTGTTTCATTTTATCCATTGAAGCATAAAAACCTCTTAACCAAGTAGGACTTAAAAGTCTTTTTCAATTGAGATACATCCCAAGGAGTATCAAAAAGTTTGATCACAAAAGTAGCATTGGATATGCCTAATACCTATTTACAGGCCAAGTGAGTGTTTGATCAAGGATGGTAGCATTAGATTCTAGATACTAGTTGACTAACTATTTCTAAATCCTCTAACAAGGTCACACCTAACAGTGTGTTTGTAACCTTTAACAGGGTTGGCTCCTAGCAGAGCTCACTTCAGAAGAGTAAAAATTTGGGGTACCGGTCCAAGTGGTTTTTTCCCTTAACAGGGTTTCTACATTAAAATCCTTATGTTATGTGTTTATAGTTTATTACTTTACTGTTTTACATTTCACATATGCATTTTTGGATTGATTGGTATACTCTACATATTTATTGTGTTTCAGTAAATAGTTAACTACTTATCGGTAATCATACAGAAGAGAGATTAACAAAGCAATCTGATAAGTAGTAAATTGGTATAAGTATTTCAAGGCATACATCTTGTAGGACGGATGATAACTTGAGACATAATTAGTGGTTATAAGTTTTAAGGGTTGATTAAAGGATTTATTTTGAGGCCACTGATTCACCCCCCCCCCCCCCCCNATTCCCCCCCCCCCCCCCCTCTTAGTTATTACTAACAGTCTTTTAGCTTTTCTAGCATGTCTTTGACTACAGATTTTATCTCCAGGATGTTTTTTACTAGAAATGTGAGGATGGGGAATGTTCACTTGTTTGTTTCCTCTGAATGGTTCCTTAATAGTATGATGATTCATCTTAGGAAATGATTGTCTAAAATCATTGACAACGTATGGTTCTCATGTGAATTGGGTATTTGATTTATTTGGATCTTTATGTTGGCATAAGATGAAGATGGTCATATCCTAGATCATGTGGTGAATGTTATAGTATTTTCATTGTTGGGAAAAATTCTACTTCACAAGTCAGATCAGTTATATCGGTGATGAAGGTGATTGTACATGAATTTTTCTATGTGTTCAATGTCTTGGTGATAATACAGTTAGTCAAGATAAATTATGTGTGTGGTGACAATATGAAGGATTCAGATGGTGCGATCGTGCAAAAAATATCTACAGAGACATGTTTACCTACATCTATGATTTCGTAAGTTGATTCAATGCACAGATGGAGATTTGAGGCAAACACAAATGATATTGGAAAGAACAGTCCATTAGTATAGTCAAGGTGATGAAATCAAGGTAGTGATTAATTACGTGTCAAAGTTTGATTTATTTGTGAATTATATTGTTGAAGTTTGACCTTGAGGAGTTCAATTTCCTATATTGGCATGATCACTTATGAAGTTTTTTTTGGAGTTGAAAGCCAACTCGGGTAACACATTTTAGGGTTATTCCACCGACCTAAATGTGTGTATAAGAGATGAAATTAAAGAATAATTAAGAGTGGTTGTTGATGCAATTATTATAGTGATTGTAGTGGATTTTTGTATGAGAAGAGAGGTGATTTGAGAAGTCCTCAAGTGGATCTATCAATAAGAGTGTGCTACTTTTGTATCATTTCATTTGAGTTCATTCTTAAGGCAAGTCCTAACTGGCTTGTGATTAAAATCCTCTAACAAGGATACTCCTAAAAGGGTAAGCAGGATCCTAACAGGTTTGAAGATTATATCCTCTAATAGGGTGACTCTCAGAAGGAGTTTCAAATCTCTTAATAGGGTAGTTCCTAATAGGACTTTGTAATAGCTTATCACCAGGCTAAAGATACTCTTAACTAGGTATACCCCTAACAGGTTGATGTAATGCTCCTAACAAGGAAGATCTTATTTGTACAGTAGTGAAATTTGTGGATAGTAATTCCCACCATGGTTTTTCCCTCTAACAAGGGTTTCCATGATAAATATTGGTGTCTTTTTGTTGATTTCATGGATGAATGCTTTGATACGCTTTTATGTTATATTTAGGTTTGCATTTTGGTTACTTTGGAAGTTGATAAAAATATTTTGTAGATCTGTGGTTACATTGATCCCCCCCTCTCAGTGCCTTATAACATTAACAATTGGTATCAGAGCCAAGTTCCGTTGAATAATCCTAACATCTTGGGAAGGATCCTTAAGGCAGATATGGAGAGTTTAAGATATCAAAGTAAAAATGAAAATAAACTTGAAGATTAAGAAGAGTTCATTGACCAGTCAAAGGACAAAATCAAGAAATCAAGAGCTAAGAGTTCTGATCTTGTTCAACAATTATCTAGGAGACAAGATCTCATTGATCAGCTATCTGAAGAAAGTGGGTCTGAGGAATCTGAGGTTTCCCTAGAAGATTTGACCTAGGAGAATAAGCAATTGCATGTTGACAAGAATAATCTAAAGAGAGAGTTAGAATTCTTGTCAATTATGATTGGTGAAGAAATGGAAGCAAGGAAGGCTATAGAAGAAGCAAGGATGGTTGTAGAGGAAGCCCTAAAAGCCAAAGATAAATCCCTAAAAGCTAAGGTGGATGATCTTTTCAAATCTGAACAATATTTTGGTACATTGCATGCATATCTACATGATAAAAATTAACATCTACAAGAAACTATTGAAGAGAATCAAGAATCCCTAAGGAAGAATGAAAATCTGATGAAATAAAATGATAAACTCAAAGGTGAGTTGAAGCCTGCAAATTATTTACTCAAGAAGTTTAATGAAAGTTCTGCAAAACTTGATGAGCAACTCAAGAAACAGAGAATGAATAGAGAGAAGAATGATATTGGATACACAAGTTATGAAGTTGCATAATCCTATGGAACTAGGGAGGACATTCCAGATAAGAAAGCCTCACCAAAGGTAACCCCAATGAGTCCTGGTAAGAAATCTTACAAATCAGTCTACTTTAAATGTCATAAGGTTAGACATACTACTAATTTTTGCAAGAAAAATGTCAGATCTAGTATTCCAAGTGTTAGATCTAACGCTAGACCAAGTAATTTTCACGGTTATTATTACAATTGCAAAAAATATGATCATAGAGCTAATGAGTGCAAGTGAAGGATGAACAATCAATGGTCACAAATCAATCGATCAAGTCCTTATCAAAATGAGAACCATTGGAATGTAAGATTTTCACATTATCACAATTATGGACACATGGTTGTTAATTGCAGATTGAGGTCAAATAGAGGCAATTTTGGACCTTCGAGATTAACAGTGTGGCATGTTTTCATTGTCATAAGATAGGACACATTACAAAGCTTTGTAGAGAAAGGAACAATAAGGTGAACCAACTGGTTAATCAGTTAGACAATAAAAAGGGAAAGTAGATTTTGGATTTTGAAGAGACTAAGAATCAGTTGAGGAAGATTTGTACAAAGAAGAGTGAAGACAGACCATATAAAGATACCACATCTTCATCAGGTGTGGAGAATTCTTCATCTAACTATGTCATCATTGGCTTAGGGGGAGAAAGTATTTTTTAATCTATTGAAGACACCCTAGATGCATGTATAGTAAGTTATATTTGCATATTTAGATGCATGTGGTTGTTTTGATTTATGGTATGAAGTTTTTGTTTTACTACATGAAGAATTGGTTGACCGCTAACAAGACTTAGAAGATATATGATGTTTTGTTAGCAACTGGTGATGCAATTAATATTGTAAAGTGAAGGTAGATAAAAGATGATTTTTAGGTCTTATTTTGTACCTACGTGTTCAAGAGAAGATGCAAAGCACCATAAGTGAAGATTGGGCAATTTGACAGCATTCAAGGTGATTGATTGAAGAATTTACAGTGATTATGTGAAGGAAACTACAAGGGTTTAAAGTTTCATTGAGCGGTGGTTATCAAAGGTATTTATTTGATCTTCTGAGCTTGAATTTTCCATTTACAAGATGGATACATTGATCATTGTGGAGATTATTGAGATACCTACATTAAAATTTAAGAAAAATCCATTTAAATAAGTCAAAGATGATCTATAGGGTGCCCTATCTATTTTTCCCTATGGTGTGATGCATATTGAAGATGTTAGGTCATATATTCATTATAAGTTTTAAGACCTAGGTTCATCACACATTTTGAATCAATATACAAAGTTGTGTAGTGACCTGGTATTGAAGGATGAACACCAAGTGGTTGTAGACAAGGGTTTCGCTCACATGATTAATTTACCTTATGAGTTTGAATAAGATCAAGTCAGATATGTATTTAAATGAGTGTATGATCAATTTATGTTGCTTGACAGTCCACACAAGATTACTAAGGAGGCCACACATGCTATGAAAGGTTTTTGTGTAACCGGTGAAGTATTGGTACTTAGGTCAATCTCACATGATGTAGTCACAAAGTTAAATAAATCAAAGTGGGATAAGAAAGAAATGACTATCAATGATATCCTATATTTGAATGTGCGATTTGCATCTATGGTGATTGGATATAAAGTGTTTTACTCCAACAGAATTAACAGTGTTCCCACTGTTGCAATCCACAGTGCATATAGAATTGTGATTGAAGATGCATAGTATGATCTATGTGCTGCAATGAGAGATCAGTTATTTTTGAATATGGAGAAGATCAGAAAGGACAAAAGGAAAGTATTTTAATTCAGCCAATTGATTATGGGATTGTTCTTTTACTTTCATAATTTATTTCCTAGTGTTGGTTATATAAATTGGATAGAAGGTACACCATTTATGGTCCAACTGAAAGATTGTATTAGATTGTTGAGTAATGGTTTTAATGAGAAAGTTTGGAGATATTTCAAATACTTTCAAAGAAAAATGCATCAAAGGGAAAGGATACCATCTCATATTATTGAGAACTAAAAGGATAATATATGTTTTATGGTGGATACTGACACTTGTCAAATGGAGGTAGTAGTTCCTAGGACATCTTGGGCCATTCCCATAGGATATGAAGTAGAGGATGATATGATAATCTTACATCTTGAAGATTTACTGTCAAAATTGGTAGATCCAGATGAGCCTAGATTTTGAGCCTATGAAGAGAAGAGCATGAAAGTACATAGAAATTTGACAAAAATGGTGATTGAGACGAAGATTAGAAAAGAGGAATAACAATTTGCATTGAAGAAAGGTTTTACCAAGGAAGCCATAAACAAGGCAAGATCCAAACATGTTGTAGAGCAAGTTGGAAAATTTGGAGTAGCAACAACTATAGTTGAAGGTGAAGATGTAGAATTTATTTCTTCTACAACCGGTAGTGTCCCAACTGGTAGGAAAACAAGGAGTGGCTCAAGAACAACAATAAAGAAGGAGAAAATCACTCCTCCTACAAAGGCACCAGTAAAAGGAAAGCAAAGACCTGCTCAACCAGAACCTACAAAGGTGAAGATGACCACTAGAAAAAAGGAAGAAGGAGAAGGCTTAAAGATTTGAGAAGGTTGAAGAAGATGCAGAAGCAGAAGGAACAAAGTCCAATGAAGATCAGAAGAAGATGAAGGAAAGTAGTAAAAATTCAAAGTTGGTTGGTACTCCTACCACTAAATATTTCAAGCTTGATTTTGGTAAATTTATTTATGTTGACAATATTGTTGAAAGAGTCAAGAAGTGGGGTGTACTTGTTAGTGTAAGGAAATTTTATGCCAAGGTTAATAAAGAGGACCAGACAAAGATTAAAGTTGCAGTTGTGTTTAGTATGCACAAGTTAAGAAAAGCACTTATTGAATTATAGGGACAAATCCCTACATCTTTGTACAACAAGATTGAAGCTAGGTGACCTATAGTTTTAAAGTAAAATAAGGAAATGATTGAATATAACTTAGTCCAATTAAAACCGAACATGCCTACAGAGGAAATCAATGAGACACTTAAGAAAGTTAGACATGCATTCAAGACTAAGTCAAGAATTATAAGATTACTGATTGGTGATTCTCAATCAATGTAAGAGGAAACAGTGAGCATTTTGAAGAAAGTGATCTTAGGTCTTGTTAAAGAGAAGGAAGATGATCAAGACAAATATGAAGATGAAAAAGGACAAGATGATAATGAACTTGTGATTACGTAGATTGATGAAGGATGGATAGTTGATGGTGTAAGATCACACTTTATAATGCTTATTTGGATGAGCCCAAGGATACCATGGACACCACTGGTGATATTTGTGTCATGGTCATTCTTGAAGATATAGAGGATCCTAAGGATACAACTAATGAATAGGTGGATATAGGAACAGATCAAGTGATGATTGATGATACCACAGTCAAAGTTCCTACTAGTGTGTAGCAACAAGAACCAACGGTAGAGGAAATCGGTGAAGAAGAAGACAAAGAGAAGCAAGTGCATGCACATACTATGGATGTGTATAAGCAAGGAGATAAGGAAAAACCTGAGAAACAAAAGGAGAAAACTATAGACAGAGAAAAGGAAAAGGTAACATATTCTATGTATATTGTTCAATAAAGATTTGATAAGCTAGATAAATATGATATACTAGTCATTCAAGGACCAAGATGTTAGTACAATGAGCCCAACAGAGTTGATGAATGTTGCTATGGATATTAAGTCTAAGGCTAAAAGAGATCAAAAGAAGGAGGCACAAATTATTCATACTGCAAGAGATATATTGTCTAATTTAGTGCTTGAAGCAACTTATGATGAGAAGGATGCACCTCTTAAATAGTTAGGTCAATTGGTGATAGTTGCAAGTGAACAAATACAAATTCTAGAGGATGCAACAACAATAAAGGTAGAAAATAACTATGATAGGAAGACATCATATAATTTAATCCAGTAGATTTCACTTCACAGAGGAATATTGACAGTTGAGATTAACAAGGTGAAACAAGCACTAATAGAAGGCAGTAAGTTTCTTACTTCTATTTCTATTTTTTCACAATTTTTCAAGGATATTGAGCAGAAAAGAGGTGGAGCTCAAAAGGAGCTAAAAAATTTAGTAAGAAATTTTGATCCAGTGAATCATTCCATTACAAGTTTTGGAGCATCAGTGAGCAGTATAATTATAAGCTCAAAACTTATAATAATGAGTAGGAGAAGAGGGTCTTAGTATTGATGGAGCTTCTGATTCTACTAATTCCAAAGTTGGAAATTTTGCAAAAAGGAGTTAAAGATGTAGTTGAAATATCAGCTCTACCTAATATGAGTACAGTAGAAGCATTGGAGGATTTATCCTATTTGTTAACTGATTAGGTAGTGATTAATGAACATCTAAAGAAGATATGGGAGAGTGGCCTACAGGTCTTAAAGACCAATTTTGGTGATGTATTTAGTATATTGTAATAGGTATATGCTACTCTCTCTGAATAAAATTTTGTTATGATCATTTATTGTAATACCTTTGCCATTGTTATTAAAGGGGGAGAAGATAAACAAGATAGAGTGGGAGTAGATAGAGTAATATAGAGAAAAAATAGGCTAATTATTTTGTAAGAAGGAGCAGTACATACACGGTCTATTTGTAATTACCATAGGGGGAGTAATCCTAAAATTTTAGCTTCATACTTGTGTATTTTTTGTTTTGATTAGTCATACACTTAGCAATTTTTTTCTTAGTGTTGCCATCAATTCCAAAGGGGAGATTGTTGGTATCTTACGAAAATGATCATATCCTAGATCATGTGGTTAATTTTGTAGTATTTTCATTTCTGGAAACAAGTGTACTTCATAGGTCAGATCATTTATATCGGTGATGAAGGTGATTGCACATGAACTATTCTAAGTGTTCAGTGTACCGGTGATAATACAACCAGTCAGGATAAATTATATGTGCGGTGATAATCTGAAGGATTTATATGAAGCAATCATGCATATAGTATCTGAAGAGACATGTTTACCTACATCTATGATTGTGTAAGCTAATTCAACACACAAATGGAGATTTGAGGCAAACACCAGTGATATCGGAAAGAATAGTCAACCAATCTAGTCAAGGTGATGGCATCGAGGTAGCGATCAATTATGTGTCAAAGTTTGATTTATTTTTTAATTATATTATTGAAGTTCGACCTTGAGGATTTCAATTTCCTATGTTGGCATGATCTCTTATGAATTTTTGTCTAGATTTGGAGGTCAACTTAGGTAACACATTTTAGGGTTATCCACTGACCTAAATATGTGTATAAGAGATGAAATTGAAGAGTAATTGAGAGTGGTGGTTGATGTGATGATTATAGTGGTTGTAGTGGATGTTTGTATGAGTGGAGAAATGATTTGAGAAGTGTTGAAGAAGATCTATCAAGCTGAGTGTGCTACTTTTAGATCATTTCATTTGAGTTCATTCTCAAGGCAAGTCCTAACCAGCTCATGATCAAAATCCTCTAACAAGGTTACTCCTAACACGGTAAGCAAGATCCTAACAAGTCTGAAGATTAAATCCTCTAAAAGGGTGACTCTCAGAAGGAGTTTCAAATCCCTTAATAAGGTAGTTCCTAATAGGACTTTGTAATAGCTTCTAACCAGGCTAAAGATACTCTTAACTGAGTATACCCCTTAAAGGGTGATGTAATGATCCTAAAATGGAAGATCTTATTTGTACACTAGTGATATTTTTGGGTGGTAATTACCACCATGTTTTTCCCTCTAACAAGGGTTTCCACGATAAAAGATGGTGTCTTTTTTTGATTTCATGGATGAATGTTTTGATATAATTTTATCTTATATTTAGCTTTGCATGTTGGTTACTTTGGAAGCTGATGAACATATTTTGTAGATCTATGGTTACACTGATTCACCCCCCCCCCCCCCCCCCCCAATGCCTTTTCAAATTAACACTTTCCATGTCTAGATGTGTTTTCCTTAATTGTGTGATGTGTTTTCCTCCACATAGTGGTTATGTTGATTCATTTGGATCTTTCCATGTCCAGATGTTTTCATCCCATTGTCATAATAATCTCACTAATGATATTAGCACTTAAAAGCATAAAATTTCCCATCAATTTATTCTCATCATCACATTTATATTAGTATCATTTTATTTCATCCTTTTCATATCTTCTAATTCTTCATTTCATTTCCTTGTTCTCATCATCGTGTTTTATTCATCTCACTTTTTTGTCATATTTCTTTCTTCATTCCATCTTCTTTCTTTCAGTTCACTTTTCCTCAATTCACCTCTTTCATACATTGCATTCATCCTTTATTCATCCATTATTTATTTCATCATCCTTGTTCTTCTTTATTATCTTGGAGAACAATAACTCACTTTATATAACTGATAAATGCATCGTAATTTCAACTTCAAATCAATCAACTTGTTTCTTAGCATGTGATCTCATTGCTCCCCGATCAATCAATCAATATATTGCCTTATTTTGTGTTAGCACCAATCTCAATCTCAATCAGCTTAATCAACTTCTCAACTTGGCTATACTAAGCATTTTCATCAATTATTTAGTTACATTTATTTGATGTGCATTTTCATCAAATGAACATCTTAGCTAAATCACTTGCACAAAAGTAATCATCCAATTATCTTCTTGTAATATGTTGAGAGATAAATATCATCACACCGTATTCAATCAATCTCTTAAGGGGCATTATGATATTTATCACTATCCTTACCAGGATGTCCCTAGGGCATATATCAGAAAATCACTTTTTCTTTGAAACAATGCGATAGGTTGCATTGTCTCAAAGAGGGGAAAAATGTAGACACATAAAAATGTCCTTATATGTGTACTATTAATTAAATGGATATTATAATTTATTTAATTAAATTTATTACTTATTTCTCTATAATAAATCCATTTAATCATTTTACTTTATTATTCCTAGCGTATTGGATCATTAAAATACTCTTTTCTATATTACATCATAAGCTTATTTCACATTCTCCACCCTTTTATTTGTAACTCCTTCAACCCACTCATTTTCACAACTTAGAAAATGTGAGATAAATAATTTTTCAACAACCCCAACTACCTCCTATTATCTCACATCCTCCCCCAACATTTTCTTCTCTTTAAGGACATCTATAAATGTATACCTCTCTCGCATTCAAAGGACCCTAGAATTTTTGGATTAGGCATCATATATATCTTTGAAACATTTTAGCATATTGCATCTTCATTCATCTTTCTGATTTTTTTATTTCTTCATATCTTCTTGTGCAAATTGTGTTTCTGAGAGCAAATTAAATTTGAACACAAGATATTGAAGGACAGGAAGGAAATGGAATAAGTTTTCATGTAATACATTTGCTTGTTTATTTAACATTTGTATTTGCATTTTGAAATAATTCCATTGTTTGTGATGTTGGAAGAATCAGATTTATAATATGGTTCACAATTTCCCTCATCCTATAGGAATAGGATTAATCCCCCTTGATTTCCTTTTCTTATTATAACACATGCACAAACACACAGATACATACGTACATACATATTGTACAATCCTAAAAAACTTAGCACCCATTATTGATTGTTCTATAAGGAACTACAGCCTCCACTTTGATGATTTTGTGGTACTTTTATCCATTATGCTTGATCCCGGCAACCTGTAAATCTAATTCTGGCCTTTTCTCATCATCTTGATGCCTTAGACCCATTTTGGGAACATTTTTTGGGTTGCATAGCAGCTAAAACATTATGTACCCTGGTACATAATGTTCTATCCATTATGTACCCTTGGAAATGGACTCAAATTGGGCCTGAGGCCCTATATTAAGGTTTCAGAGGGAAATCTCTCTCCATGGTCATCATGGCTCAATTTTGAATCCTGAAATGATGGAGTGAAGTATATAAACCATATATCTCTCCTAAATTTTCATATCATAAGTAATCTCAATCTATCAAGCGCAAGCATTTTATGATCAAGATTTCAAGAGCATTTAAGCATTCAAGGTGAATTTAAGATCTCAAATCATGGCATTCTTCTTCAATTCCATCAAGGAAATATTCTTCAAGTTGGAGAAATATTTTCTATCACATGGTTGAAAATTAGTGGAGCTCTCAAAAAATAAATAATATCCATCTACATTCTCTCCATCTCTCTCTCTCTCCATTGTTGCAAGTGTTATTAAGAATATCAACAATCAATATTTAGGAGTGGCATTCCTATATTTGTGCATATGTAAAGGCATACTTGATTATACATCTCATTAAAAATGTCAATATATACATTCAAGCTACATCTACAAGCATTCTTCATGAATTTGAGCAATACATACATCCGTTCATGAGGGTAAGCACATTAACATGGTAATTTACCTTTGTGTTTATAGTACATGTTTTACATTTATGAATTTTCCTTTCATATTTCATAGTTGATTCCTAAATAGGGGCTTCAACAAGGAAAAATCCTTTAGACAACATTTCCCCTATTATTTCTATGTGCAGGAATCAACTACGGACCCACAATTATAGATTTTGACAGTACAAACCCTGACGGAGCTCCCGGTAAAATCTGAGCCCAAAATTGAGGGTACAGAATATTTCATCCACTATATACCTAGGTACAAAATATTTAATCAATTTTTTACCCTCCCATTCAGCCCAGAATTTCAAGAATAGAAAGTTGGCAGAGTGCAGAGTTCAGATCCAAAGTTACAACTAGTTTTGAGACTCTAACGCTCGAAAAAATCAGCAATTAAAAAAGGTCTTAATTATCTCTGAGGTGCACTTTTATTTCATTGTATTTACATTTCCTCATTTACAATCATTTTCACTTCTCAAGTAAAACCATATTTAAGGAAAGACAACTTATCCCTGTTGGTGTGTGAATCCATATTTGAGCCTATTCGGGTAATGTCCTTCCTAATGAGAAATAGCACTTGAAAAGGGGGTGTGATTTTCCCTCTATTTGATTGCATGTCCCCCACCCCCCAACCNTGTTGGTGTGTGAATCCATATTTGAGCCTATTCGGGTAATGTCCTTCCTAATGAGAAATAGCACTTGAAAAGGGGGTGTGATTTTCCCTCTATTTGATTGCATGTCCCCCACCCCCAACCCCACCCACCCACCCACCCACCCACCCCCTGCTATTGTTCATTTTGGTGAACCTAACTCTTCTTAAATCCTTTTGATTGTGGTAGTTAGATTCCCTTTGTATGCATTTACATATCTAGATCTATTTTGTATGCATTGCATCTTTTTCTACATTCTATGCATTTAGATATATCATTTATTCATGCTTGATGTGATTCTTGATGTTAATTTCCATTAAAATCGAAATTAATCTAGCTTAAGTTATTGCTTGGATTTATTGTTAGATATTCTTTGTCTATTAGATCTACTTAGATTTATTTTCTATGTTGCATTTTCATGCTTAGAAAATCACCTAGTTTCAATTATTACTTTAATTTAGTGCATAGGATATATCTTCCATTCATTAAGATTAATTCATATATCATTTCTATTTACCTAGATTTATCTATCTTTCCCTTTCTTGTACATGATTTTTATTGCATTGAGTCCTACGTAGCATTTCGGTTAGGAGAATTTGTATACTTACGGGTTCCTTTGATCCTGAGTCCTCTTTATTTCCTAGGAATCTTGATGAGACCAACATTCCTCCTAATGATATTCCTCCTATTTTTGAAAAAAAATCTTCCATATCTTCTCATGGTGAAGATGATACCTTAAGTTTCCCTCCTATGCAAGTGCAAAATCTTTCTCATGACTTTCAAAATTTTGAGCAATGGTTGGGATAAGAAAATTCTAATCCCAGGGTCATCTCCATAGTATAAGGTTTGAGAAAGATAATTCATAATGATGAATATGGTGTTAATGTCTTGCATACTATTTATCACCTTATTGATAACAATGTCAAACTTATTAGAGATATTTCTCGTGAACTTGGTTTCAATCCACCTCCCGCTAGTGTTGAAACTTACATTCTTATTACTACCTCAATACCTAGTGTATCCACTTATGCTTCACCTATCATAACCACTTATGTTCAAAACATCAACCCTACACATGTAGCATTCCTAATCCTAATTTTCCTTCTCCTATAAGTGTGTCATGTGTTTATTTACCTTCATCCATGCCTACACAAAATAGTGGTCCATTTTCATATTTCACCGTCCCTTCTATTTCCCATAATGGTCCAAACATCTCACACATATCTCTTACCACTCCTTTACCGAATCTACTATCAATAGTCATACTCAAATTGTTTCTTCATTACAACAAAAAAATTACTTCCATGACTCAATAAAAGTTCAACGTTCCTAGTTGTTACATTGATAGTTCTTTGTCCCTAGACATCATCCATGTTGTTATCCCTAAATACATGGAAATTTTGCACCTAGAGACTTGCAATGGTAAAGGTGATCCCTTGACACACGTTAAAACATTTCAAACATTTTGTAGTTATTTTTTTCACGATCATAGTTTCATGGATAAACTATTTACCAGAACCTTTCAAGATAAAGTCCTTGCAATAGTATTTTTCTTTGCCTCCTTATTCCATTGATTTCTTTTTAAAAACTTTCTAATGACTTTATCAAACAATTTCAAAACAACATTGGTCCTAATATTTCTTTGATTGATTTAATGCATTGTAAACAAGGTGTTAAAGAAAAAGTGACAAATTTTATTCGTATATTTAAGCATTTACATGCTCATATTTCTTATCATGTGCCTGATATAGATGTGTAACATATTTTCATTAGTAATTTTCAAAAACACATTAGAGATAAGATTTTGCTTTCTAAATTTTCCTCTTTACTCAATTGTTTGCAGTGCTTCATAATTATGGCTTCAAGCGAGTCAATTTGAGAGTAACACTCCAATGGCTTTATTTGACAAGAGTTGTGTTGCATCCCATTCCTATAACAAGTTTCAAAAACAAAAGAGCGTCATCAAGATCTACAATTCATCAAAAAATGTTGATGATCAAGTGGCAGCATCATCCAAAGGTGTGGCTCCTTTTTCATCTTAGTTTAGAACTTCTCATAATTTTACACAAGTTTTTGAGTCTTTAAATAATGTGATGGTGAAATTAATTAATTCTAAGGTGTTAAATATTCCTCCTGTTAAACCAATTGACGCTTTCAAACCTTTTCCCAAATCCTTTGATAACAAATCCTTTTTCCAATGCCATCGTCAACCTGGCCATGATACAGAGAAGTGTTTCCATTTTAAATTTGTTTTTCAAGACCTCATTTATTCCAATGTTATATACATTGAGGGTGTTAATGATCAAGAACAAATCCACAACACCTCCCAACAAAAATTTTCAAATCTATATCAATCCTTTACCTTCTCCCTCAACCAACATAGTCGAGTCTACACAGTATTTACCTTCTTCTTCCACTCATGTTGTTGACTATGATGATAAGTGTATCGAGGTAATCAATGTGGTTCACCTTATTGATCAATTTGAATCCAAACCCAAACCTAAACTTGAGATTTTCACTACCTTTGATCTTAGTGAGACTAATAAAGCACCTAATTTCCCTCTTTACATTGTTACAAAGGTTAATGATCTCTATTCTCATGGTGTCCTTATTGGCCCTACTTTTATGGTGAATGTGATAACTAAAGAGCATCTTTACACTAGACAATTACAACATTATTTATATGATAAATAAAATTTAATGATCTAGAAATTCAATGGTTTCACTTATCCTACCCATGGCTCTATCACTTTTCCCATAGAAGTTGGTAGTAAATGTTTATTTGTCACATTTTTTGTCATCCCACATTCCAATCAATTTACAGTATGACTTGGTCTTCCTTGTCTCACCTCTATGAAATTCATCGCCTCTTCTATTCACAAGTGTTTGAAATTTCCCCATAACGGATAATTCATCATTATTAATCATAGTCTTTTCCAGCCTTTAGTGCCTCAAGAGTTCATTTACCTTGACTTATTGTATCCTTATATACCACAACCTACTCAGCCTTGCAAAGACATGATGACATGTAACTAATTGAATGTTTGATAATGTTAAGTTGAAGATAATGCAAGACATTAAATCAATTAAAGTATTGTATTGTCATTGATTTCAACTTGATATCATCTGTACGGTTATGTACATAATGCCAAAGACTTCAGAAAACAAAAGGAACAAAGGTTATGCTTTCAGCAATGCATAAAAGTCAAGTATTCACTAAGTGACAAACAACACCGATAGAGTGCACACCGATGGATAGAGCAAAGAAGAACAGTCACAGTGATACCCGACGATCAGAAGTATAGTGTTGCCCAATGAAGCACAACCACATGATTCCCGACGAGAAAAGTCAGAAGGTTTCCAGACGAGCTAAAGATAGTGTTTCCCGAAGAGTAAAATTCCAATGATGCTCGAAGGATGGAGATCATGAAACTAACTGGAGTCTCACCGATGAAACTGTCAGTTGTCACCGACAACTAACTGCAATGGTGACCGACGAAACGGAGAGTTTAGAAAATGACAAAATATCTAGCTAGCAGAGCTAAAAGAAAACTTAACTGGTTGTCTACATTGTTTTATTTGACCAGAGATAAGTGATTGATTTAAAGATGATTTGTACAGTTGGCAAGAAGATATCTACGATACAAATCAGGAGTTATGCTTTAAATCTAATTGGCTAGATTTTTTTCACTCCAAGAACCAAGAATCAAGAAATAGTGAATATCATGTCTATATAAGAGACAAGCTTAATTCATTTATGAATGGGATTAAGGGGAGTGAATAAAAAGAGGATGCTGAAGAGAAACTGATGAAGAACAACTTCATGTAGTCCTGATCAAACAAGTTGAAGGAAGAGCTAAGGAATTCTGTAGACACCGACGAATAGTGAGCACAACTACACAGAGCTGAAAGTATGGAGCACAAGGATTAATTGATACATTGGTCAGAGAGGTAATGTACTTAAATAGATATGAAAATTTGTAATTCAAAGTTGCAATATGAACAGGTCATAGTGTTTCAGTTTAACCATTGAAGCATCAAGTCTCTTAACCAAGCAGGACTTAGCAGTCTTCTATATATTGAGTTACATCTCAAGGAGTGCCAAAAAGGTTGATTCATGAAAGTAGCATTGGACTTGCCTGATACCTATTGATAGTCTAAGAAGGAGGTTGATTCAAGGATGGTACCAATAGATTCCTGATACTAAGTGACAACCTCTATGTATAAAATCCTCTAACAAGGTTGCACTTAACAGTGTGTTTGTAACCTTTAACAGGGTTGGCTCCTAACAGGGCTCACTTTAGAAGAGTGAAAAATTGGGGTAC
>MU224171.1:5117628-5131053 GCA_018584345.1 Thuja plicata
CTATCTTATAAGTATTGGATTTGTAAGGACTAGTGAAAACAGTAATCTTTATTTGAAGGAAGATACTGATGCTAACACTTTGATTGCTGAAATATTTGTTGATGACATCATATTTGGAGGCAATGATGACACTTTTATATTTGCTGATGACATCATATTTGTTGATGACACTTTTATTCAGTAAGGAGATAAATGTATTCTTTTCCTGCAACACTAGTGTAGGTTTCTTTTATGCATTTTTCCCAGCAGAGTCTACTAATTTGAATGAGGAAGTTGAAGAAGTTGAGTTACCCTTTGAAGATGCAAGCCCCAACTTTCCTGCAGCATCTTCCTCTAGTGCAGAACCATTTGATATAAGCAGCTTCCGACCTTTTGCAGAAATCTTGGCCAACTTTTTAGATAATTCTGGCCCAAATCCACCTATTGTTAACAATCCAGTAGCTAATGCTCCTTTCCAGTAGCAAGCCCATAATCAAATACCTCCAGTGATGGCACACCCTACTTTCCCATTTCCTCTTCCAAGCCTTATAAACAATGCTAATCTCAAAAATATACCTACAGCTGCTCTTCCAAAGTTTTATGGTCTTATAACAGAGGATCTGACACTTTCTTGTTTGATTTTGACATACTCTGTCGAAGCTTCGACTATAATACCGATGCCCATAAGCTCAATTTTTTTCCTGCAACACTAAAAGAGTCAGCCTTATGATGGTTCATGGGCTTAGGGGCCAATGCAGAAGGTAACTGGGATGAGATGCAGATGTTGTTTCTGTAGAAATATAAAGATTATTGCAAAGGCAGTGACCCAAAAGGAGATTATATCTTTAGGATGTCTCAAAAGGAAGACGAAACATTGGAGGACTATGTTTCACATTTTTTGTACACAATGCAGAAGAATCCCCAGCATGTACTGGTAGAGGATTCACAGAAACTAGTCTTCTTGAGAGAGGTAAATGACAACTGTCTGGAAGCATTAGACTTGATGGCTGGTGGAGACATGTCCCAATCCTCTTGGGATGACCTCAAGAAAATCTGTCTCAACTACTCAAGGTCAACTGTGAAGAAAGGGAGAGGATACCGGCCCACAGTCACAAAAGGGGTTGGTTCGGGTGTCTCAAAGCTGGAGATATCTAATTTGCTCACAGATTTCAAGAAAGATATTATAAATGATGTAGCCACACATCTTGACACAATGACTTCCAAGAAGAAGCATGTAGAAGTTGAATCACAATTGGCTGAGTATTGTCCACACTGCCGCAAACAAAAGAAGGACTGCAGATGTAAGTTGGTAGCAAACCTGGAAAATCAACATTTTCCAACTGACTACATGAAGATAGAAGGAGACAATGATCAAGTTTTCTTCATTGCTCAACATCAACCATGGGCTTCACAACAAGGTATGACACAAGATCCTCTACAATTTTCAAATTCTAACAATAATCAGTGGCAAAACCAAAATTATTTGAACACTTCTCAGTACTCTCAACCTCAATGGCCAAACCAGAAGAATAACTAGTGGCAAAACCAACAAAATAATCAGTGGCCAAACCAGCAGAATACCCAGTGGAAAAACTAGCAAAATAACCAATGGCCAAATCAACAAAATAACCAATGGCCTAATCAGCAGAATCAATGGCAACCACCGCAAGGAAATTGGCAAAACACTAATCAATGGAGGGGGCCTACATAGTGGCCTAACCAAAATTATGGCTATCCACAATTACCACCTCCAGTGCAAACACCTGCAATAGTGCCACCTCTTGCAGTAACTAATGCTAATCCAAAGCCAACCCAGTTGCCTGCTCAACCATAGCCAAATCCAAACAACAAATAGCAGCAGCATCAAACATACACTACTGACACTCAGTAGTGCTCTAATTATTCATTAGAAATAGCTAATATCCATTTGAGGTCTGGTACCACCCTGCCTACACCTGAATATCCTATTATCACAGAAGTTGCAAACACTCCTGCAGCACTACTTCCAGAAGCCACACTGTCAAATACCAGCCAGCCGACTGATATACCCAGTAGAACTACTGTCCACACTTCAAATCCACCCTTTCCTCATAGGCTAAACAAAGAAAAACCTATACCCCAAGAGGAAGAAACATTTGATACTATTGAGTAGCTAAAAAATATGAACATTCAAATACCTCTGTTCCAAGCTATCAAGGATATACCTCTTTATGGAAAGGCTATTAAGGAAGCATGTCTTAAGAAGCTAGGACGAAAGAAGAAAGACCCTCAAATAGTACATGTTGTAGGGAAATTAGTGGATATCATGTTAGAAAAGGTGGTAATACCAAAGTATTCATACCCTAGCAGTCCAGTAGTCGACCTGATAATAAATGGACAGACTGTGAAAAATGCTCTAGTTGATTTGGGAGAAGCAATAAATGTCATGACTAAAGATACAATGCATAGGCTAAGCATAGAAGGCTTAAGAAAAATAGCCACAATGTTACAACTTGCTAATAGTTCAACTGTTACTCCAGAAGGTCTCATAGAAGATGTGATAGTAACCTTAGATTCATGGGAGTATCCTGCTGATTTTCTTATCCTATCACCTAAAGTAAACTTTGTTGGCTATCCTATAATCTTGGGAAGACCCTGGTTAGCCACCACTGATGCAAAAATTAATTGCAGATCAGGCAGTATGACAATTTCAAATGGTCAAGCCATAAGAAAGCTAGCCCTATATCTCCTGCCCAACCTCAGCCAGATTTGGGAGAACCTATTTGGCCAGACTTGGGGATGAGGAGGAAGAGCTGAATTCAGTAGCCCAGCTCATGATGTTGCATAGGCAATCTTTTCTAAAGATGCAAGAGGAAGATGATGTGATACAGAGCATTCTCACTAATGAATTTATTGTGGCTAAAGATGTTTCAGAGAGTTCTATTTTACAACTATGTACCTATGAGGACTGTATGTTTCCAGCAAACCCTAAATTCATTGATCAATTACTACCAAAAGAAATAGCTACAAGTCCAGTGCCTGAGGTATCGATGGTAGAGCTCACAATAATAGTGGAAATTTCTCTTGGTCATAATGTAAACAACAAGTTGTCCCAACCACAGTTAGCACTATTAACCAAACTCCTTAGTCAGCATGAGAAAGCATTTGCATGGGATTATGGGGATATGGAGGGACTAAACCCTAAACTCCACACCCATAGAATCTACATCAGTGATGGAAGCTTTCCGCTTCGTCAACCACAGAGGAGAATAAATCCAGCACTAAGAGAAATAGTTAAAACTGAGTTGCAGAAGTTGTTGGATGCTAGATTCATCTATCCAATCTCTGATAGCAAGTGAATGTCACCATTGGTCATTGTACCTAAGAAAGGAGGTAAGTGGCGGATATGTGTGGATTATAGGGAATTAAATAATGCTACAAAGAAGGACCACTTTCCTTTACCTTTTATTGACCAGGTCTTGGATAATTTGGCTGGAAAGAAATATTTTTCCTTTCTAGATGGATATAGTGGTTAAAATCAGATAAACATTGCCCCCGAAGATCAAGAAAAGACCACGTTCACATGCCCTTGGGGCACATATGCCTATTCAGTATTACCATTTGGATTATGCAATGCACCTACTACCTTTCAGAGAGTTGTGATCAACATCTCATAACGGGAGAAGTAGTCCTTAGATTGAATAAACCATTCCTAAGAAAGGCCTTGAGCATGATTATTCCACACCTATTGTGAGGTGGTTCACATGGCATGCATCTTCTAGGGACATAATAATCTAAGGTTTATAGATTGGTGGTTAAGTTTGAAGGATAATTTTTTGAGGCCACTAATTCACCNCCCCCCCCCCCCCCCTCTCAATTATTACTAACAAGACAATATCTTTCAATACTATTAAAACTACAAAATCTAAAATATTTATGATCTCAGAAATTCTAAAGATGTTTCATCTCCTTGCTCTCAACCTGGACTTATTCCCACACCATCCACCCCTCTTTATGATTTTTTTTCACAAACTATAACACACAAAACTTCTATTTATCATATCTCTCAATCTAGTGGGGTACCTTTCATTTTTCCTCCTAAAGAATAAAGGGACTCGATGTTTATTGGTCCTCCATCAACCCAAATTTCAAGAAAAACCAAACGCAACCATTGTGCTCATGATCGCCATCATAAACTCCATGCTAGAGCTTGTGCATGTGCTTCCCAAAACCTTTCCTCTCATAAGACGCCCATTAATGCTTTGATTTCCTTTGACCAACATATGCATAGCCCAAGGGAGGAGGTAATTTGAAAAAGATGAAATTAAACAAATATGATAATTCTATTCATATATTGAATTCCTCACAATTAATTTGGATGAAGAAGATACTCTTGATGATGATGCTTTCAATGTTCCTAATGCAACTAAAGATGATATTCTTGTTAGTGATTATGATGATATGTGTGATATTATTGATGTTAATCATGATTTACCAACTATATTTGCAAAAAAATTGTCTCTTAGTCCTAGTGATGAACAAAGTGACCTATCTTTACAACATAGTCCTTGTTTGGAACTAGTTATTATTCCATCTACCGTGCTTGATTTTGTTCCTTTTGCATGTTTCCCACCTTCCCTAAACATGACAAACCGATATGGGGAGGTAAGTGATATGGTTAACTAGTTGTTATTGTGTGGTGTATTATTCATGTTTTCTTGTTTTTCATGATGTGCTTCCCCTATGATGTGTTTCTTGTTATATGCTTTGTTTAGATTTCTTTAGATGACTCTTGTTGCATTGTTGGTGCAAGGTGATAAAGGAATTGATTGGTGCAGGAGCACACCTAGCCTAACCTCCATAGTTAGGATATTTTGGCTTGTACTTGTCATTGGCCAAGTCAAGATAGTTAGTTTTTCTTTTAGACCTTAGAAGGTCATCGCAATGTGGGCTAGGTGAGTTAGTCATTAGGACTAAGGTCACCAAATTAGCCATTGTTAGTAGTTTTTAAATTCTTAGTGTTAGGAGTTTGAGTTAGAGTATTTAATGTGTTTTAAGCACATAAATGATGTCATAGAGATGCCATAAGGTCATAAATGATCTTGGATCCTCGAAATGAAGAGGTTAGAGATCCTAAAACTTAGGGAGGAGGCATAATGGCAAAGATGCCAAAAGTTGCTAAAAAGTTGCTATGACAACATTTGCAATAATTGCAAATGTTGCATGCAACTCGGTTACATAGGATTCCCTTGAAACTAGGAGTGGGGAATTGACCAATAGTCCCTAGAATCATGGAGATGGCATCTAATGTTACCCAACAAGTTTGAAATATTGAATAGTAGCTCTGCAACTCTGTATTTGAAAAAAACCTAAGCATTGTGATGTGATAGTCATGTGTAATGGATTTAAAGACTAGATCTAGTGATTTTTTAGTGTTCTTTAGACTTTTCTAAGACTTTTTCATTTGATAGACAAGTTTATTAGAGTAGTTTTAGTTTGTTGAATAAATTGTTTTTGGTTTAGAGTCTCCATTGGTCCTGTCCTGACCAGTCAATCGATCCATGGCTCCCCCATGAAATCTAGCCATGGGAAACACCTAAGGATGGATGGATATGTTAGGTAATTTATTAGTGTATATATTTTTAGGATTAGGATTCTTAGGAAGATGGAGAGCTATTTTTACTACTAAGCCCTAGGCGAGTAGACAGTACCCGGTTAGAGGTTTAGTGCTGAAGAATTGAAGATTTCTTACAGGGTAGAGGAGTACTATATGAGCCAAGTACAGTTATAGATAGGGTATGGTCATATCTTGACCTACTATGATGGGTTAGTTCATACCAATCCCTAAGACCAAGTTTTGAGCAAGTTTTAAATTGTGTTGCAGACAGTCCTAGAAATTAGGCATATTAGCCCCCTTGGACCTAAATTGTAGGAACCCTATGTAAGGACAACCTAGGGGATTAAAACCTACAAAAAATTTTGAGGATTGATAAAGGGTATCTAAATGTGGGTTTGGATTTTCAACTTCTTTGGGAAAGTTTTGAAAGAATTGGGAAAAAGTCATTGTAAAAGGCTACAAGGAAATAAGCCCAATTAGACCTCTTGGAGACTAGAGTTTGAACTCGACTGAAAACGGTTATGAGATCCATAAAAATGGATCCAAATGGAAGTAAATGTAATTTTTCCATGATGATGATCACCCCTGCAATGAATCATTGAATGCTAGAGTGGAGTTAGCACTTAGATCCTTCTAAGTGTAGTAGGAGAAGTGAAGATTTGAACTAACTAAAAGGTGTTAGTATTTCAAGGTGAAGAACAAGGATTAAAAATCTTAGAGGAGAGTTGGAATTGGACTTATTTAATGATCTAAGCCAATCAAGACCTAGAGGAGATTAGGTTCCTAGAAGAGACAAGCTAGGTCTCTTGGATGCAGTGCTAGCAAGTCTTGGAACACTTACATCATATTGGTATCAGAGCTTGTTTGAGATCAGGCTTGTGGTGGATGTTTCAGCTTGCTAAATTAGTTGGAGAGAATACACCATTGGGATTAGTAGAAGACAAAAACATCATGACTAACGCTGAGTTAGCCAAAAAGGTGGATGAGCAAGAAGAAGACAACAATTCGTTAAAGAAAGGTTGTCTCAAATGGAGCAACTTGTGGGAGAAGTCCAAGACAAAGCTGATAAGATGAAACATAAGATAGATTAGAAGGAATAAGATTAAGCAAGGGATAAGGGAGTGGATTTAGAAGAGGAAGCTCCAACCCTTGACCTAGTTAGTGACCAAGAACCCTTCTTAAAGACATTGAAGGCTTTAAGTGGCAAAGCTTTGGAGGGTGTACCACTTTTTAGTGGACAAATGGATCTAGATTCAGTTGTGGATTGGATTGACAGTATAGAGAACCATTTTGAATGTGATGGTATCATAGAGGCCCAAAAATTGAATGTGGCCAAGTCAAGATTGAGAGGATCAGCTCTCACATGGTGGAAGTTTGTTCAAACTGAAAGGGAGAAAGAAGGAAGGAGTCCTATAGTCTCATGGAAGGGCATGGTGACTAAGTTCAAGAAGACTTACTTTCCTAATGATTATGAGTTTAAGCTGCATAGAAGAAGACATAACCTTAGACACAAAGATTTGGATGTCCAAGCATACACTGAAGAGTTCCAAAAGTTGTGCTTAAGGTTACAAGTGGTAGAGGATGAAAGCATCAAACTAGCTAGATATTTGAATGGACTCAAGTGGTCTATTCAAGAAGACATGAGTCTTGTGAACTTCAAAAACATTAGCCAATGTTATCAAATGGCCTTGAAGATAGAGGAGAAAGGAAAAATAAAACTAGAGCAAACCTCCAAAGGAAGAGGTAAAGGAAGGGATAGTAGAGGATCAAGAGGTGGCTATGGTGGAAGAAGTTTAGAATCAAGGACGCAAGGAGAAGTCAAGTAAATTGAGTAGAAAGAGGGAAGTTCTAGTAGAGGTGGTAAAGGAAGGAACTCAAATTTCATAGGAAGAATTTGTGGACAAGGAAGAGGAAATTACTTTGCTAATATGAAATGCTATCATTGCAACCAAATGGGACACCCTGTCTATAGGTGTCCAGAGAAGGATGGTACTTCTCAAGGAGGTAACAAGAGAACTAAATTAGTTCATGAAGAGACAAATGCAGCAGAGACACACTCCGAGGTACCACTGAATTCAGAAGAAGGTGAGAAACTCATGATGAGGAGAACATTGATCAAGGCTGGTTAAAGAAGAGCCAAGCCAAAGAAGGTCCCTATTTAGAATCAAATGTCAGGTGATGGGAAAAGTATGTAGAGTTATTGTGTACTTGAGGTCTACTAACAACAGTGTGTTAGAAGAAGTAGTTAGCAAGTTAGGCATGACAAGGATACCCCACACCCATCCTTACAAGGTCACATGGCTCAATAAGGGACAACATGTCTTAGTCAATGAGAAAGCTTGGGTAGAGTTCTCTATAGGTAGATATAAGGACAAGGTTGTATGTGATGTGTTGCCTATGGATGCATTTCACTTGCTCCTAGGCAAACCATGGAAATTTGACCGCCAAGCTATCCATGATGGAGTGAAGAACTCCTATAAATTCAAGAAGGACAAAGTAACTTTCAAAATCCAATCACTGTTAGAGGATGCAGATGTAAAGACAGTAGGTCTAAATGTGCTTATTGTGGATGAAAAAGAATTCATAGAAGCCATGGAAGAAGGAGAAGGATTTAGCTATGAATTGGTGCTAAGGCCAAGAGAAAAGAATGAAGAAAAAGGAGATAAGAAATCAGAGATACCTAAGGAGATACAAAGCATGTTGCAAACCTATGAAGGCATAGTAAGTGATGGAAAACCATCAACATTACCCCCTACAAGAGCCATAAGTCATGGGATAGACTTCATACCCAGAGATACCCTACCTAATAAGGCAACCTACAAGATGACCCCTCAACAAAATGAGGAGATTGCTAGGCAAATAGAAGAACTCCTTAACCAAGGCCTTATCAAGAAAAGCATTAGCCCTTGTGTAGTACCTATTGTCCTAGCACCAAAGAAAGGAGGGACATGGAGGCTTTGTACTGATTCAAGGGCCATAAATAGGATAACCATTAGATATAGGTTCCCCATACCTAGGATTGAGGACCTAATGGATTGTCTAGGTGAAGCCAAGCACTATAGCAAGATAGACTTGAAGAGTGGGCATCACCAAATTAGGATACATGAGGGAGATGAATGGAAGACAGCCTTCAAAACCAATGAAGGTTTGTATGAATGGCTTGTCATGCCATTTGGACTGTCTAATGCCCCCCTACATTTATGAGGCTCATGAATGAAGTCCTCAAAGACTACATTGGAAAATTTGTAGCAGTATATCTTGATGATATACTGATTTATAGTAGGACAAGGGAGGAACATCTTCAACACCTTGAGATTGTCTTCAAGAAGCTGCATGAAGAAAAGTTGATGATCAACTTGGAGAAATGTGAGTTCATCAAAATAGAGCTAGTGTAACTTGGGTTTGTTCTCTCTCATGGAAATCTGAAAATGGAAAAAAGTAAAGTGGAAGCCATCATGAATTGGCCTACTCCAAGGACAGCAACAGAGGTAAGAAGTTTTCATGGCCTTGCTCAATATTATAGGAAGTTCATAAGGCAAGTTAGTGCTATTTGTGCTCCTATGTTGGACACAATCAAAGGAGGGATGAAGACTAAGTTCATATGGAATGAACAAACCACTAAGATCTTTGAGTTATTAAAAGAAAATATTGCTACCCAACCTGTCTTAGTCTTGCCAAGCTTTGAGAAGATTTTCACGATTGAGTGTGATGCAAGCAATGTGGCTATTGGAGCTATCCTAAGCCAATAGGGCAGATCAGTAGCATTTCATTCAGAAAATTTGAGTGAAGCCAAGAGGAAGTATTCTTCCTATGACCTTGAAATGTATGCATTGGTTCAGGCTTTAATGAAATAGAGACACTATTTACTCCCCAAGGAGTTCATAGTCTACTCGGATAATCAAGCTTTAAGTTTCTTGAATTCACAAGAAAAGTTAAGTCACAAGTACATGAAGTGGGTTGAGTACCTACAAGCTTATACCTTTAATATCAAACACAAGAAAGGTGTCCTCAATAAAGTGGCAGATGAATTGTCTAGAAGAGCCCTCACAATTCAGGAAATTCAGTTGAAGAGTATGGGAATAGATCATTTCAAGGATCTATATGCTGATGATGAAGACTTTGCAAAAATTTATAAGGTATGTGTTGAATACAAGAATCATTTTCATATCAAGTATGTTGAATACACTTTGCAAAGCAATCTTTTGTTTAAGGGAAATTAGTTATGTGTCCCTAGAGGGTCTATTAGGGAGAACTTAATCCAAGAAAAGCACAATGGTGCATTGAGTGGTCACTTTGGGATCACTAAGACCCAAGAACTTGTTCAAAGGTTATATTATTGGCCAAGGATGAATCTTGATGTTAGGAGGTATGTGGAAAGTTGTATTGTATGTCAAAGAGCAAAAGGTACTTCTTCAAATGTACGCCTTTATCAACCACTACCTATTCCCACTAGGCCATGGGAATGCTTGAGCATGGATTTTGTAGTGGGGTTACCCAAGAAAATACAAGGCATGGATAGTGTATATGTAGTTGTGGATAGATTCAATAAGATGGCTCACTTTGTGCCATGCAAGACCACTAATGATGTCAGCCAAATAGCCTCTCTCTTCTTCAAAGAGATAGTAAGAATCCATGGGTTGCCTATGCACAGTGTCAGATAGAGACACTAAATTTATAAGTCATTTTTGGAAGACTCTTTGGAAAAGGTTAGGCACTAATTTATCCTTTGATACCATCCCCAAACTGATGGTCAGACCAAAGTGGTGAATAGGAGACTTGGAAATCTACTAAGGTGCTTGACCAAAGAATATGGATAGAAATGGGATCAATTGACTGGACAAGCTGAGTATGCTTACAATGACACCATCAACCAGTCAATAGGGAAGAGTCCCTTTGAGATAGTATATGGATTACATCCTAGAGGAGTCTATGAGTTGAGAGACTTAAAGGATGGAGTAAAGGCAAGTGGATATGTAGATGATTTTGCTTATGCAATGCAGGAGATACATGATACAGTCAGGAAGACTTTGACAGAGCACACATTGAAACATAAAACCAAGGTTGATGAGAGTAGGAGAACAGTTCAGTTCAATGTGGGTGACATGGTCATGGTGCATCTTAACAAATCGAGACTTCAAAAGGGAGTCCCTCACAAGTTGCAAATGAGAAGGATAGGTCCTTGTCCTATCTTAGCTAAGTATGGTGATAATGCAATCAGAGTTGAGCTCCCGAAAGACAGTGGACTATCACCTATTTTTAATATTGCAGATTTAGTCCATTACAAAGGACCATAGCAAGACATGGATCAGTGTCTCAAATAAGTGATCAGAGATGTGGAAGATCTCCAATTACCCCCTGCTACAATCACAGGAGATGACAGTGTATTGGATACTATAGTGTACATACAGACTAGAACCAAAGCATACAAGGAACACTTGATAAAGAAACATGGTCAAACTAATGTTGATGCAGTATGGGTAAAAGAATCAGAGCTCAAGAAGATGGGGATTTATCCTGGCATCCTCAATCCAAGGGTGGATTATTTTTTTTGTTTTGGGGAGGATGGTGCAGGAGCACACCTAGGCTAACCTCCATAGTTAGGATGTTTTGGCTTATACTTGAAATTGGCCAAGTCAAGATAGTTAGTTTTGCTTTTATACCTTAGAAGGTCATTGCAATGTGGGCTAGGTGAGTTATTCATTAGGACTAAGGTCACCAAATTAGCCATTGTTAGTAGTTTTTAAATTCTTAGTGTTAGGAGTTTGAGTTAGAGTCTTTAATGTGTCTTAAGCACATAAATGATGTCATAGAGATGACATAAGGTCATAAATGATTTTGGATACTCTAAATGAAGAGGTTAGAGGTCCTAAAACTTAGGGAGGAGGCATAATGGCAAAGATGCCAAAAGTTGCTAAAAAGTTGTTATGACAACATTTGCAATAATTGCAAATGTTGCATGCAACTTGGTTACATAGGATTCCCTTGAAACTAGGAGTGGGGAATCAACCAACAGTCTCTAGAATCATGGAGATGGAATCTAATGTTACCCAAGACTCAAATCTCATGAGTAATCATGCATTGTAACAAGTTTGGAATATTGAATAGTAGCTCTGCAACTCTGTATTTGAAAAAAAACCGAGCATTTTGATGTGACAATCATGTGTAATAGATTGAAAGACTAGATCTAGTGATTGATTAGTGTTCTTTATAATGTTATAATACTTTTTAATTTGATAAACAAGTTGATTAGAGTAGTTTTAGTTTGTTGAATAAATTGTTTTTGGTTTAGAGTATCCAATGGTCTTCTCCTGACCAGTCAGTAGATCCATGGCTCCCCCATGAAATATAGACATGGGAAACACCTAAGTATGGATAGATATGTTAGGGGAGTCAGTAGTGTATATATTTTTATTATTAGGAGTCTTAGGAAGATGGGGAGCTATTTTTACTACTAAGCCCTAGGCGAGTAGACAGTGCTCGGTTAGAGGTTTAGTGCTGAAGAATTGAAGATTTCTTGCAGGGTAGAGGAGTAATGTATGGGAAAAGTATAGTTATAGATAGGTTATGGTCATATATTTACCTACTATTATGGTTGAGTTTATACCAATACCTGAGACCAAGTTTTGAGCAAGTTTTAAATTGTGTTGCAGACAATCCTAGAAACTAGGCCTATTAGCCCTATTGGACCTAGATTGTAGGAACCCTATGTACGGATGACCTAGGGGATTAAAACCTACAAAATATTTTGAGGATTGATAAAGGGTATCTAAATGTGGGTTTTGATTTTCAACTTCTTTGGGAAAGTTTTGAAAGAATTGGGAAAAAGTCACTGTAAAAGGCTACAAGGAAATAAGCCCAATTAGGCCTCTTGGAGACTAGAGTTTCAACTCGACTGAAAATGGTTATGATATCCCTCAAAATGGATCCAAATGGAAGTAAATGGAATTTTTCCATCATGATGATCACCCCTACAATGAATCATTGAATGATAGAGTGGATTTGGTACTTAGATCCTTCTAAGTGTAGTAGGAGAAGTGAAGATTTGAACTAACTAAAAGGTGTTAGTCTTTCAAGGTGAAGCAAAAGGATTAAAACTCTTAGAGGAGAGTTGGAATTGGACTTAGTTAATAATTTAAGTGAATCAGTACCTAGAGGAGATTAGGTTCCTAGAAGAGACAAGCTAGGTCTCTTGGATGTAGTGCTAGCAAGCCTTGGAACACTTACATCATTGATATACTATGACATTCCTCTATTTGTATCTTATTTATTTTATATGTCATTACATGTTATGTCATTTATGTACTATTGTTTTTAAATGTGAATTTTTGTTATATGATTCAAGATGGTGCAAAATGGTAGCTACCTATTCTTCTTGGTCTCTGTGATGCTAACCCAAAAAGACTCTTCTTTATGACTCTTACGTGATATTATTCCATTGTGTTTTTAGGTCTACCACCTTTGGGGAATTGTGATTTTTCATTTTGATACAATAATTCATGTATTATCATATGATCATACTGATCCCTGAGTTAGTAGATCCCTTCCATGCTCTATTTTTTCATGTATTTTATTTCCCTTGGTTTCTCATTTCTTTGGGGAATCTCATAGTGGAAACATCTCTTCTTGGGTGCATGTATGCTTTGTTAAATCCATTGCTCTTGTTAAGGAATTTGCAATCAAATTAACGTGGGGTCATCATTTAGCTCATTGTTTCATAATTTCTACACACACACACACACACACACACACACACACACACACACAAAGAGAGAGAGAGAGAGAGAGAGAGAGAGAGAGAGAGAGAGAGAGAGAGAGAGAGAGAGAGAGAGAGAGAGAGAGAGAGAGAGAGA
>MU224171.1:5131103-5142784 GCA_018584345.1 Thuja plicata
GAGAGAGAGAGAGAGAGAGAGAGAGAGAGAGAGAGAGAGAGAGAGAGATGCAAGAATACCTAGATGGGACCCAACTCCTTGTAACCACTTTAAACTTATGATTCAAACACCCCAACTCCACATTTGTCTTCCTAGAGTGTATACTAACTTTTCCAAGAGGCCAACTCACTCCTTTTATCATAACTTAGTTTTCCAAGCCAAGACACCAATCTCTGCAATATCTCCTCTAGGGACACTTTCCCTAACCCAAGATTAAGAGTAGAAATCTCCACCAGAGGCTTTTGCCAACAAATCTAAGTGATGGAAGACTTTTTTTAGACCCCAAGGATAGAGAATCCACCAATGGATTTCGTTATACAGACCCAAGGGTGGTCAAACACTAACTGGCCTAGAATTCCTTGTAGCCATATCGAGAGGTTTTTTCAAGAATAACTTTCAAACACATAAGTATCTAACTAATCTTCTTAGGTTTCTAGATACCCTTTATGGAGTTTTTAAACCTCCCAAAGCGTTAGCACTTCACTCCACTTCTACACTGTTATACTCTTGCAAAGCTCACAGACCTAATTAGATGGGTTACGCTTAGATTACTAATCAAGTGGTCTAAGGTGGGTTCACAAAATGAACAAAAGGGATTATATAGCTTCCTCTACTCCAAAATGGTCTAGATCCACCATTGGTTTGATCCTCCCAATCATATAGTTCACATGCATGTGACTGTACTAAAGAACGAGGCTAATTACATAGAGATAATTAGCCTAAGGCTTTGTCTCAAAAATAATAGAACCAACACTGAGCTTTTGAGATTTAGTAATCTTAAAGAGCATGATCCTAAATATTATTTCCCAAGTGGCCAAGCAGATCCACTGGTTAAATCCCAAGTTAGTATCACATCTTTGGAGCAAACCCAGTAAACTATGGATTCTCAAACAGTGAGTAAACAAAATCTCTAACTCCTATGAAACTTTACAAAAACAAATCAAACCAACTGGAATGTTGAAGTAACTCAAAGCATCAAAAATTTCTGCAACTAGATCCACAAAATGAATCTGTACTAGGTCATACACTATCCAAATAACTCAGAAATCTCTTCTATTTCCTTCTCTGAACATCGAGCTCCATACACAGTAAACTATAACCTTCCTAGAAGGCAAAAGAACATCAGATACCATCATCTTGGCATTACATATGCTCCAAGAAGTTTGTGTGGCCATTTCCATTTGAGTTTTCATTCTTTGAGCAACATTTTGCAAAAGTTGCTCATGCAACATTTTGCAAAAAGACAACTTTTTAGCAACATTTGTTAAAGTTGTTATTTTGGGTAAAGTGCCAACACTAACAACCTCCAAGGGTTTGGGAGAGGTCCAAAACATTCCAAGATCCTACCCTAAGGTCTCAAAACAAACTTCTAACTAAAGACTAAAATCAGCAAAAGAGACTAGCATGGTTTTAGGAACCCATAGGTTTATAACTTACCTTAGGGTCTGTCACCTTACACAATAGACCCACACATGCACACACTAGGGTGATCCAAAGGATTCACCTTATTACAAACAACTTAAGCATAAAATAGGAACTTCAAATGATGCCCTGCACCATACTCCCCATGGAAAAAGTAACTCAAGTATCTTGAGTTGGGAGGTCTTCAAGTGGATAGCTTGTCTTCTGAATGTCTTCAGGGGTCATCCAGGTAGCATCTTCAATGGGTTGGTTTTTCCATTTGACTAAGTACTCATAGTAAGTGCCCCTCCTAGTTTTCTTGTTCACTCTCTTATCTAGAATACTTTCAATCTCAGGAGGAGTTGCTTGGAGCATGTCCTTGAGTGGTTGGAGTGTAGGAGGTTCTAGAGTACCTGCAAGATCATCAGTACTAACAACACCTTTATAAGCATAGATATCTACAACATTAAAAATAGGGGATAAACCAATGTGAGAAGGTAGATCAATATTATAGGCATTGTTGCCACATTTCTTTAGAATCTTTAAAGGTCCAAGATTTTTCATCATAATATTTCTATATTTTTCCTTGGGTAGTCTCTCCTTCTTGAGGTGAATCGTCACCAAATCTCCCACTTTGAACTATAATTCTCTCCTCTTTTTGTTAGCATGTGCTTTGTACTTCTCAGTGGTATGTTCTAGTTTGGTCTACACTTGGTCATGGATGTTCTTCATCACTTCAACAAAGTCTTTTGCTAGTGCACTTCTTTTGTCCATGTATTTGATATCTCTGAGTTCCAATACCCCTCTAGGGTGAGTATCATATAAAATCTGAAATGGAGTTAAACCAGTACTCATATTGACTAAATCATTGAATGATAATTCTTCTTGTGCTATGATAGTATCCCAAGTGGCTCCATGTTCGTGGGTGAGGCATCTTAAAAGGTTTCCAAGGGACCTATTTATGACTTATATCTAACCATCATACTATGGGTGATATGTAGATGACAGAGAAATATTTATTCCTAGATTTTTCCATAGTGTTATCCAAAAATGTCCTAAAAACTTAGGATCCCTATCTGATATGATTGACAGTGGTATTCCATGAAGTCTTACAACTTCTCAAAAGAATAATCCTGCTATGTGAGATGCATCATGAGTTTTTCTACAAGGAATGAAGTGTGCCATATCTGAAAGTATTTCAACTACAACATAAATACTATCAAATCCAAACTTGGTCTTTAGAAGACCTGGAACAAAGTTCATACTTACTGAATCCCAAGGTTTTGAAGGGATGGGAAAAGGAGTATACAACCCTACATTGTAGGTGTTCCCTTTGGCTTATTGGAAAACTAAACAACTTTCCACAAAACTCCTAACATCTATCTACAACTTGGGCCAGTGGTAGAACCTTCCAACAAGCTCCAATGTTTTATCCACCCCAAAATGACAAGCTAGGCTTCCACAATTCTTTTCTTTGATAATGTTCTCCCTCATGGATCCTTTTGGGGCACACAATGAACTACCCTTGAAAAGAAGACCATCCTGCACAATAAACTCTGAGAAATCAGTGTGGTATATGCCTGTCATCTCACTACAAATTTGGTAAGCCTCTTTGAAATATTCATCCATAGCATACATATCCTTCATGGCATGAACTCTAACACTCTCCAAATGAATGGTTTGGGTGGTTAGGTATCTCCTACTAAGAGCATCGGCTACTTTTTTTACAATCCATTTCTTATGCTTGATAGAAAATGTATATGACTATAATAATTCCATCCATTTCACATGTCTGTGATTAAGTTTCTCCTATCTATTCAGAAAGCTAAGTGCATGATTATCAGTAAAGACTAAAAATTCCTTGAGAAACAAACAATGCCTCCATTTCCTAAGTGACTGAACCATTGCATACATTTCAAGATCATAAGTAGAGTATTTTTTCTTAGCTTCATTGAGCTTCTCACTAAAAAAGGCAAATGGCCTTCCTTCTTGGCTCAAGAATCCCCCAATGGCTTTATTGCTTGCATCACATTCCACTGTAAATACCTTGTGAAAATCTGGTAGGACTAAGATAGGTTTCTCTGCAATCTTTTTCTTCAACAACTCAAAGGAATCATTAGCTTCATTAGTCCATGAAAATATGCATTTTATTCCACCTTTAATGGTGTTGATAATGGGAGAACATATGCCACTAAAATTTCTGATGAATTTCTTGTAAAAGCTACATAAAACATGGAAACTCTTTACCTCTGAGGGAGTAGTAGGAGGTGGCCAATTGAGGATGGCTTCAACTTTGGAAAGATCCATCTTGAGACTGTTCTTGGAGATCACAAAACCTAAGAACACAAGTTCTTATTGAAGGAATACACACTTATCTATATTTATCTTAACCTGTTCCTCATGGATTTTTCTCATTACCATGTCCAAATGCTTGAGGTGCTCTTCTCTACTCCTGCTAAGGATCAAAATATCATCAAGATATACAACAACAAATTTATTAAGAAAAGGCTTCAAGACTTCATTTATTAGTCTCATAAAAGTGCTTGGAGCATTTGAGAGACCAAAAGGCATCACAACCCATTCATAGAGGCCTTTTGTGGTCTTGAATGTTGTCTTCCATTCATCTCCACCTTTGATTCTTATTTGATTGTAACCACTCTTGAGATCTATCTTGGAGTAATAGCTTGCACCCCCTAAACAGTCCATCAAATCCTCTATTCTAGGCACAAGAAACCTATATCTGATGGTTATCCTATTTATTTCCCTAGAATCCGTACATAGTCTCCATGTGCCTTCTTTCTTGGATGCTAGGACTGTAGGGACAACACAAGGACTCACACTTTTCCTAATGAGACCTTTTGACAACAATTCTTCAATATACCTTGCTATCTCTTGGTTTTGTTTAGGGGTCATCTTTTATGTTGCTTTGTTTGGAAGAGTGGCCCCTGGTGTGAATTCTATATAGTGACTCACTTCTCTTTCAGGTGGCAAAGATTCTGGTGTACTCTTAGCTATGATACCCTTATACTAGTCAAATAGTTCTTTGACCTCTTTGGGGCCTACATCCCTAGTAGGGGCCTTGACCTTTGGTTCTTTCACTGGTATCTTTTTGGGCCGCACTACTAATGCATAACATGGTGTATCCCTTTCTTTTAGTACCTTGATGAATTCTTTCTCTCCTACATGCAAGACACTACTAGTAACATGTTTTTCTTTCTCATAGTTAGGGAGTGGATTCATCATATACTCAACACCATCCTTAACTATAGTATAGACATTATACTTTCCATCATGATTGGCATCTACATCAAATTGCCAAGGTCTACCTAATAACAAATAACATGCATCCATCTCTATGATATCACATAGAACTATGTCTATGTACTCCCCTATCTTGAAATCTACCCAAACTTGTTCATTGATGATGGTTTGTTTCTCTTTTGTCAACCAAGAAGCTTTATAAGGGAAAGGATGAGGGATTACGTGCAAATTTAACTTAGTAACTAACTCCCTAGATGCAATATTATCAGTGGATCCAGAGTCAACTATAACTGTACATACCTTGTTATTCACCTTGCAGCTTGTTCTAAATAATGACTTCCTCTGAGGTGGTTCTGCAGTAGTAGGTACTCTTAGGAGTGTCCTTTGAATCATGAGGCATTCTCCTTGTTCTTGATTTGTAGGTCTTGAAGTTGCAGAATGATAGGAGGATACACTTTGACTGCCATCTTCTTGGGTGAGTTATACTCTTCTATCCCCTCCTTCTCTACTGGTGTCATTCTTCTCAAGGCATCTAAAGGACTGGTGTCCAATTTGATTGCAATTAAAACACTTCCCAGTGAAGACACTAGGTCCTCTTCCCCCAAATCTCCCTCTACTATTTGATCTACTGCCTCTGAAGTTGCCTCTATTATTAAGTTCCCATTCTGACTCGTAGTTACTAAACTCTCCTTGACTTATTTGAAATGGAACTCTACCATTGAACCTACCTCTACCTCTGAAATTACTCCCTCTACCTCTGTTATTTTTTTCTCCTCTCCTCTTCTATTTTTCTTCAATTGTCAATTCCATTTGAAAATACTTATGTACTGATTCAAGGTTGAATAAACTCATTTCATCTTGAATGCTATATTTTAGTCCATTTAGGTACCTTGAAAGCTTGTGTTTCTCACTCTCTGGAACTTTGTCCTTCAAGGTCATTCTATGAAACTCTTCAGTGTACCCACTCACATCAAGGTCCTTTTTGCCTTAGATTTTGCAAATTTTTATGGAGGGTGATCTCATAGTCCTCTGGTACAAACTATTTCTTGACTTCTACCAACATCCTTTTTCATGTTGAGATAGGGTCCTTTTCTTCCTCCATCCTTTCATTTTGTAGAAAATTCCACCAACTTAAGGCAAGGCCTTTCATTTTGGATTTTTCCACCTTGACCTTCTGATTTTTAGAGACATTGTCACATTCAAAGTAATTCTCCAAAGCTTCTATCCAATCCATACATTCTTCAGGGTCCATTTTCTCACAAAACATGGGGATGTCTAATTTGTGATCTCTCCTTCCAACTCTCTTAAGAGCTTCAATAAATTTGCCTTGCTCTATAGGTATGTTCTTTGTTTCATCCTGCTATGTGTCTTCTTTTTCTTCTTCAGAATCTTCTCCATCCCCCTTCTCTATTTGGAGGTCCTTCAACTTCTTTATCTCCTCCTCCATCTTCTTGTTCTTGGCTACTTGTTCTTTGAAAATTTTAGCCAATTCCACATTAGTGATTCTAGTAGTAACTTCCTCTCCTTGAGATTCTTCTATTCTATCACCCATTCTTCCCTTCTTCCAAGGTCTTAGCAGGCTCTGATACCACCTAATGCAGAGTGCACTGCAAGAAGACCTAGATGGGCTCCAACTCCTTGTAATCACTTTAAACTTATGATTAAAATACCCCAACTCCACATTTATCTTCCTAGGGTGTATACTAACTTTTCCAAGAGGCCAAATCACTCCTTTTATCACAACTTAGCTTTCCAAGCCAAGACACCAATCTCTGCAATATCTCCTTCAGGGACACTTTCCCTAACCCAAGCTTAAGAGTAGAAATCTTCCCCAAAGGCTTTGACCAACAAATATAAGTGATGGAAGACTTTTTTTAGACCCCAAGGATAGAGAATCCACCAATGGATTTAGTTTTACAGACCCAAGGGTGGTCAAACACTAACTGGCCTAGAATTCCTTGTAGCCCTATCCAGAGGTTTTTTTCGAGCATAAATTTCAAAAATAGAAGGATCTAACTAATCTGATTAGGTTTCTAGATACCCTTTATGGATTTTTGAAACCTCCCAAAGCCTTAACACTTCACTCCACTCCTACACCACTAAAATCTTGCAAAGATCATAGACCTAATTAGTTAGGTTAGGATTGGATTACTAAGCAAGTGGTCTAAGGTGGGTTCACAGAATGAAAACAAGGGCTTATATAGCTTCCTCTACCCCAAAATGGTCTAGATCCACCATTGGTTAGATCCTCCCAATCATATAGTTCACATGCATGTGATTGTACTAAAGAACCAGGCTAATTACATAGAGATAATTATCCTAGGGCTTTGTCTCAAAAATCATAGCACCAACACTGAGCTTCTGAGCTTTAGGAATCTTAAAGAGCATGATCCTAAATTTTATTTCCCATGTGGCTGAGCAGATCCACTAGTTAAATCCCAAGTTAGGATCACATCTATGGAGTAGACCCAGTAAAACTATGGATTCTCAGACAATGAGTAAACAAAATCTCTAACTACTATGAAACTTTACAAAAACATATCAAACCAACTAGACTGTTGAAGTAACTCAAAGCATCACAAAGTTCTACAACTGGATCCACAAAATGAATCTGTACCAGGTTGTACATTGTCCAAATAACTCAAAAAAATATTCTATTTCCTTCTCTGAACATCAAGCTTCGTACACAATAAACTCTAACCTTCCTAGAAGGCATACGAATATAAAATACCATAATCTTGGTGTTACAGATGCTCCAAGAAGTTGGTGTGGCTGTTTCCATTTCAGTTGTCATTCTTTGAGAAACATTTTGCAAAATTTGCTCATGCAACATTTGTCAAAGTTTCTATTTTGGCTAAAGTTCCAACACTACCAACCTCCAAGGGTGTGGGAGAGGTAAAAAACATGTCAAGAGCCTATCCTAAGGTCTCAAAACATAAACTTCTAACTAAAGACTAAAATCACCAAAAGAGACTAACATGGTCTAACATGGATTCAGGAACCCATATGTTTATAAATTACCTTAGAGAGAGAGAGAGAGAGAGAGAGAGAGAGAGAGAGAGAGAGAGAGAGTGTGTGTGTGTGTGTGTGTGTGTGTGTGTGTGTGTTTTCTNTACCTTAGAGAGAGAGAGAGAGAGAGAGAGAGAGAGAGAGAGAGAGAGAGAGAGTGTGTGTGTGTGTGTGTGTGTGTGTGTTTGTGTGTTTTCCTTGTGTTCATATATTTTATGCTACTATGTACTATTCAATGGATCCCTTAAAAGAGATGATGTTTTCCTTAAGGATTGATCCTCATTTTCTAGATCCTTAATGTAGACAATATTTTCCTTAAGGATAGTCTTCTTTGTCTTGATCCCTTTGGAAACAATGTGAAAGGTATACATTTGTCGTTTCATTAAATATTGTTACTGAAAGTAAAATGTTGATAAAGAACAACACATCATATTTATGCAAACGTAACATAATGAAAAATCATACAAGTGTTTGCATTAGAAGTTCTTTTATTCATAAATAATAAGGTACAAATCCCACACAAGTTGTGGGAGTAACTAGAAAGATACATTAAAAGAGAAAAATATGTATAAAGGAGTAATGTATAAACAAATAAATGGGACCCTTCATTGTCTAGAATGACGAATCATGTTTGAATGAAGTTTCCACATCTTCATCCTCAGCTCCAATTACCCTAGCATCTAGAGAACCTGCGAGGAGAGAGTTCATTCTTTTTTCCATATTTGTGCTTCTACAAATATAGGCAATTATTATATTGAGACCATGCAGGTTATAGGTGTGATTCATTGATTTTTCATAATAGAGATTGATTTCCTTCTTATTCTTTTGTGTTGAGCATTAATTATGAGTTATATTATTAAATTATTGTGTTAATCCTTTATTTAATAAAATTCATTTAAGTATTAAATGCAGAGAGTGATATGCTATAGTGCAGGTGTGTACTTGTGTTCAAGTTTTTTGTTGTGTTAAAATTGTGAAAATGTTATTGTTTTTCTTACTTTTAGCACCATTAAATCGGGCCCTCTCATAATAATCTTTATTGCAAACCATGTTTTGGTTGACTTGTGAGATCATTAAGTTTCTTTAGTGGTTTATTTGTGTGTTTATAGCTACATATATGTTTCATTATTTGACACATCACCTTGTTAGGATAGGTTTCATTTTAATTTTTCCTTCTATCTCTTTTCCTGGTGAATGAATTAGTTTTAGGTGGGTACCAAAAGGAAGTTGCCCTTCTCTAGAGATTGATCTTCACTATAGGCGTACCCACAGGCCTACATATCTTGTTTCATGATATTGCTAAGTATCACACTTAAGCATTTTGGGTGCAATCCCTCATGAAAATAGTTAGCACCTATAATTGGATACTTTATTAGGATATGTTAGACCCTATTTTGTGATTTTGAGATCTAAATGACCATTTTTCTTAATCCTAGCGACACATATTTTCTCCCTTCACTTCTTTTCATTTATCCCAACATCCCCTCCAATTTCGAGCCCATTTTCTAGGGTGTAGGACACAATTGGCAGCCTATACCTAGGACAGGGCCCCGATGGCAGCCTGTCCCAAGCAGTTGGGGCCCAAATTTGACTTAGGGCCTGATATTTGGGTATTAGCAAGATTTTTTATTTTATGGTTGGCTTGGCTCATTTTTTAATCCCAAAATGATGGAGTAAATATAAAAGGACCTTATTTATCCTCATTTTGACATCAATAATCAAGTGCAAATATCACAACCATACTCAAGCATTTTGGAAATCAAGTTATCAATATTTTCAAGCAAGAAAGAGAAATTGAGCATTTGGATTCAAGATTTGAAGGCAAGTATCCAAGACCAAGATCTCCAAGTCTCCAATTCTTCAAGGTCATTCAAGTCAAATTCAATCTTCTCAAATCGATGCATGATTATCTCCCATGATGGTCAAGTAGACAAAATCTCAATCAATCAAGAAGATCCTTCCTTCCTTCTCTTTCTCTCTCCTTCATTTCAAGCAATTTTCAAGCGTAGTAACATTCAAGATCTATGAGTGGCATCCATAGATCTATGCATTTGTGAGATCATCCTTGATTCCACATCTCATTCCAAGGTCAACTCTTTTGATTTCAAGTATCTTCATGGGCATGATCATTTTCTACATTTGTCCATGAAGGTTTATGCAAGGTAAATCTACCATTTGCCTTTTTAGATACTTCTTACATGAAATTTATTTCCATTTTCAACTTTGATTCCTAAACAGGGGTTTGACCAAGGTAAACCCCTTTATACAACCTTTTCCCCATTTTTCTGTAAGAACAAGTTGTGGAGCTACTAATTCAGGATCGGGAAGATTAGATACAGTGAGATAGACCCAAAATAATTTAGTCAATTTTACCTGGTACAGGGTGCCATTGGTGGCCTATACCCAGGTACAGGGAAGTTTTATCTTGTACCCTGCATTTTCAACCCAAATTTTACCTTCAAGTAATTTATGTGCTTTGGTTTCCATTTCTACACTTTTTTGCTCATTATCAGTCTGTATCAATATGTTATTTTCAATTTTCTAAGACTTGTCTATTTAGTCACTATAATCAACTTGATCACATTATTTTATCATTTTCATTTCATCAATTATCATATTTAAGAAAAAAAAATTGTGTAAGTGATATGATTTTCCTGAAGTAAAAATTCATTTTTTTATGGTTCAAGGGTTGTGGTTAGTTTAGAGAGAAAGTTTGGGGCTTTGCATAATAAGGGTTTAAAGGTCTAACTTTATTCACCCATTGAACTAAATTATAAGACACATAATTCTTTTGACAAAAGTGTCAAAGAAATATTATTTGTCATGCCCAAAAATCCTTGTCCAAAAAATAAAACAAGCTTTACAATTGTGTGCTTATCCTACTACCATGGTAAGTAAAAACATTCTCTATGTACATGTCTACTTTGCTCACATTAGTCTGATCTACTTACATCATGATGGAAAGTCCTTAAAAGTTTCTTATAAAAACATCCATGTCAAAAGAATACCACCTTGCCTTGTTTAATAATGGTGAAGGCTCCCTTACATGACAAAGACATTTTCTTAATTATAGTTCTCACCTATAATTCATATTGCCTCATGGGAGCTATCCAAGCCTTGAGAAAGAATAAACCACTATGTATCCATTAAGATCTATGGTAACAACTTAACACCAAGCTCATTTATCCATTACAAAAATAACACTCTTTCATTCTCACTAGTTCATTCTTCTTGAACACAAGCACATTGATGAAAGAAATTCATCAAAACTAACCATATAAAAGGGAACAATAGCTTATCTTTATGCAATATCTTCACTTTAATCTTCATCCCCATAAGTAATAATTTCACCCTTCTCTAAATTCTCTACTATTTCTAAACTCAACTTAGAAAATTATCCAAAAGGAGTAGGTAACAACCCATATTTTATTCACAACCATGATACAAAGGGGCTCCAAGTTGAGATCCTTGGATGGGGGGTGACACTTTTCACATTCTTCTCCACTTCTCCTCGAGATTATTTTCCTCAATAGAGAGGGGATAATCACTAGGCCACCTCACCCCCCTCAATCTCCAAACTTGACACTCATATTACTAAGGACTTTTTGAGAGTTAAATTAAGTCTTAGGGATTTTATTACATATCCAATATTCCCCCACCTCAATTTCATAGACCCTACGGATCTAATTTTGTATTTAAAACAATAAAATTTACCACACCTTACCTTTTAAAAATCTATTTAATGGTCCATCCAAGTTTTAAACCTCACTAAGGCTTTTCAAACCTTAAAGATTTCCAATGAAAATCAAGAATATTACCACTCAATCACCTCATTTTTCACCTATAACACCCCAAAATTGGCATCTTGCAACCCTAACCAATTTTGTTGCATTTGTCATTCTTCTTAATCATCAAAGTCCTATTGTACTAGGCAATTCTGAGTTTTAACTGACTCTACTCGACCTAAGTAT
>MU224171.1:5142933-5153472 GCA_018584345.1 Thuja plicata
TTTAATTATTAAATAAATATCCTCATTTTCAATAATTGAATTTAATCATTCAGGTAATTGAGAAAAAGCAATTATGAGGTCATATTCTATTTTATTAATTAAATATTGTCAACAAAATCTTCTCTTCGATTCAGAATTAGAAACTTCTCTTTAATTATGCTTTAAAGAGAAAGAAAACAGTTAAAATCAAATAAAACAGAATTAAATCAAAGAAAGAAAACAGTTAAAGCAAAGATAAAATAATTTATTGATTTCTTTTAAAGAAAGCTTTCTAATTTAAACTAGCTTTTCTATATGTTTTATTTCAAAGAGGAAGGTTTCTATTCTTGTCACCTTTGAGTCTATAAAAGAACTCTCATTCCTCATTCAAAACCCCCACTCATTTTCATGCATTGTTAGAATACTGAATTATTGCCACATTTCTTGATAATCTCATATAGAATAATCTCATTTTGCAATAGATTAATTTCAATTTCTATAATAATTGCATTGAAATCATGTCTTAGATTAATCTTACATCTTTCAATTCTTAGAATAATCTTGCATTGCATTGCATTCATGAAGAAAAATCCTTCATTCCTAGATTGGTCTATGGTTGTGAGACTCTCGTTCTGAGAGCTATTTCAAAAACCCCATCTGGATAGAAGGCAACAGGTCGAATCATGCAGGCAGGCAGGATGAATAGCTCATATTCATTTTTGCGTGTATCTAATGAAGAAGGACTATGTTGAAGTGTATGGTGAGTTAACAAGGACAAATTTACCACATACATTTCTGGCGCCCACCGTGGGGCTAAAAATCTATTTCTGTCATCACATTTGAATTAGTTTTGAAAATCTTGGGATCATGTTTGTACTCTGATTTTGCAGGTAAAAAAACACATTTCATCTTTGTTTTAGCATGGAGCAAGTTCAAAAATTTCTTCTATCTTCTATCTATTATTCTCTTAGTGTCTTTGAAGCTCTCATAAATCTGACTCCACCATTGCGTCTGGATCATTGTTTGGGTTGAAATAGACTGTAAACATGCCTATACTTGTCAAAAGTTGAATCTATGGCCAAAGAATTTTGCCCAAGGAGACCGTATAGCTTGTTGCATGAAAATCGAGGTAGATTTTGGATTTTCTGCACGCAGCCCGAGGTAGATTTTTCAAAAAAAATTAAAAATTAAATTTGACGACCGTCAAACCATCATTCTCCATGACCTTCTGTGACAGCCACGAAACCGTCAAAATTAAACTCGCACGTTGATGATGTCAGCAGGGTTTGAAAAATCTTTAGCCTTCACCATTGAGCTTTTTAAATTTGCAGGCTAACTTTAAACGATCATATCTTGCTCATTTTAGGTCCAAATGGAGTGCAATTTTTTTTATTTTGGGTAGAATTGTTGAAGATTTATGGGTTTTTCTTAGTTTCTAGATTTTAGTCATAGATTTATCAAAAATTGCAGGTTTTCATAACTGTACTGCCTAATCCTACGTTTTGCAACTTCCAGAGCCTCGTACGGGCTCATACGGTAACATGTTTTAGTGCAACTTTTTTTTTGAAAGTGCGTGATTTTTTATCTACTTTCTGAATATGCAATAAGATTTATGATTTTCTGATTTTTTTAACGCTGACAAGTTTTGGGCTTTGTTGTTCTTTGACTTATCTTGTTGATTACAGCCTAACAGTGGTTTGTAGGACGTTTGAAAAGAAGAATAAAAACACAGACTACTAACGAATTGTCTTTCAGGTTGCCTTGATCAATAGCGTGCTAAACATTGTGCTTGCATTTTATTTTGTTTTATTAAAATAGGAACCCACATGCAAGAATTCTAAAATGAAATTCTATTTGATATCTTTAGGAATGGATATGATGTCAGGAAACTATGCTCTCGCCCTTTTGGGATGATCAAAAATTTAGAAACATTATTGTCATTTTCTTATTCTGCTTGAAGTGTCTTCTAGTTTTGTAAACCCAAGGAATTGCATGGACGTATCCTCTCCCCTCGCTTTCACGGATCTTGGGTGTAAGAGAAATCCATACAAATCCTTTAGCGTGGCTACCTCCCAAGTGTTTTAGCAAAGCCAGTGAGAGTGGATTTCCCAACCGGAATTAGGCTAAAGTCAAGCCCTTCCGAACCGGTATATAAAAAATGTCATTGTGATTAATCTCACAATGGATAGGTGTGAATTCATTGTGGCAACCAAAATCTCCTCCAGTACCCTCGTGGTGCGTTAAAGTCCCTACATTGTTAAGGTGAAAACCTTGCTTTGAAAGGATTGGGAGAGTCCCCTTAATTGGGAAAATGACTTGATCACAACCACCTGAACGGATGTCCTTACTACAAACTATTGTTATAGTATCCAAAAACCCTCTATCTGTTAGCGCGAAAGGTTAGAGACCGACTAAGATGCCCCACACTTTTATGGCTCTTAGTAGAGACAACAGCCCTTTGGAAAGAAATTCCTTTAGGGTTCAAAGCTTGGTATGCCTGAGAAGTGAGTGCACATGTAAGGAGGGGCCCATGCCTCCAAGCTTCTAAGTTGTCCACTATGAGTAAACGTAGCTGAACTTCAGTTCAAGTGGGGATTCAATAGATACTGCCCTGGCTATCCTAGGATCGTGATGTGTCTATTCTGGTACTACAAACATTCTATTTGATGTGTTTTGCATGAGTGTTTACTGAAACAACAACAAGAACAACAATCAAACGATCTGGAAAACTGTAAACTTTGGATATTTGCCTATCTTGTCTTGTCTGAAACTCTATTGAAATTTTGTCAAAATTCTGCCAAAATTCTGTCAAAACTCTGTCAAATTTGTTTCAAAAACTTGTCTAAACTTGGTATTTCATCAGTCTATCCTACTACATTTAGTCTACTCTGAAATTTGCACTGTCATAATGCTTCTGCTAGTTCACATGCAACGGCAATCTGTTGTAAGTCTAACCTATCGCTATATTGAAATCTGATGTTGTTACACTTGTCTAATTGACCGAGTCCTTTTTTATCTTATCATCTTTGTCTGCGCTCTCCTTGTTTTGAGTTGTGAGTGCAAGTTCATTAACCTTGACTGAAGATTTGAGTCTTTTGCTATCTCCTTAGTTGGACGTTTATCTCTTGGTCTCTTTGGTCTTGGACTTGGATAACACTTTAGGTATCATCACAGTTTCAGTCAAGTGAATCAACTTATTTATGCCTGTGCAAACTAGAAGTCATTTTAAGGAACTCTGGAAATCTATCACCTTGTTGTCCAATTCTATATTATGTTGTGAAGGTTCTGTCCAAATTTTCACAAATCTATGCTTTCACCAACATTGTTACTAGTCTATCTTTAACTGTAATCTATTGACAGTCTGACTCGTTGCTATTTCAAAATTTGACTTTGTTGTGCTAGTCCAAGTGACCCATTATCTATTTCAATCTTATCATCTTTGTCTGTGTTGTCCTTATCCTGAGTTTCGAGAGTAGGTTCGTCAACCTTGACTCAAGATCAGAGTCTTTGCTTCTCTCTCAGTTGGACATTATCTCCTTTATCCTTTGGTCTTGGACTTAATCAACACTTTAGATATCACTTCAGCACTTGTCAGTCAATCAATTGATTCATCATACCTTCTCTTCAATCTTCTAAGCAAACGCATCACATCAATCTTAAAATGTCTAAAAGCAAAGAAGAGATTCTTAGGGCAACTTTATTAAAACAACTTCAAACTTTGGAATCTGAACTCCAACGATTAAAGGGGAAAAAGGATACTTCATCAAATGAATCCTCATTAAGATCAACCTGTCCTTTGTTATTCGATCATGATTCTTATATCTCCACACTTCCTTCCAACATTGATAAATCTTGGTATGACAATCCCATCTTTGATCAAGAATAGTTTTATGACAATCCCAACTTTGATCAAGAGAATGTAGAGGAAGCTATGACAACACCAGATGAAATCCTTTTCTATCTACAACAGAAGGATATTGCAAGTCAAGAAGCGTCTATTTATCCTTTAGAGAGAATCTTTACTCCTTTGCGACAATCTTATAAATTAGCATTGGAGGAACTTATTGACCATAATCTCATCGCATTGCCTCCAGCCACACCATGTGGATTCAGATTCTTGAGTAACTATTGTGCATATCATCAACATAACAAGCATAAAACTTCATATTGCATGGAGTTGAAACATAAAATCCAAGATCTTCTTGATGATGGCATAATTAAACCAAATATTCCTAATGATTTATCTAAAGAAGAACAAGATACTAATCTCAAGCATGAGCAATATCAGGAATCCATGTCTAGCAACGGTTCACATATCCCATCTACTTCCTCCACCATTCCTCCATCTCCTAAATCTTCATCATCTGTATCAAGGATTGAGCCTAATGACGACTATGTCTACTCTCAAGGACTACCTCTAAAAGAGATCCAAGCTAATCAACATACAGATGCAAGCCTTTCTCAGGCTCTAAAGACCATAGACCCCAAGCTTCCATGTGCTTCAATTCTTATCATGCCTACTGAAAATGATACTCCATTAGCCTTTCAATAATCCCTCATGCATATCAAAACTCCCACCTCGTCCATAGAAGTGGCTCCATGTTGAGAGGAGAATCCACAATGTGAAGAAACAAATATCAGCAATGATCAAGATCAAGACACCATCCATCCTTATCCATTGGTTGACCAAAGTCACACATCTCAAGAGTCTCATGATGATTTTATCATCCCCTTCCATTTCTTCCCAGAAGAAACTCTTACATCTCCTATATCTTATCCATCTCCCAAGCAAGATCAAGATATCATTTTCACCATCTCTAAGGAACCTATTGAAAATCAAGAGCAAAGTATCCTTTGAACACCATCTAAATATCCTTGTCAAGATCAGAGCATCCCATCATCTCCATGTCATGCTCCTCCATATCTAGAAAACATTGTTCCTCCAAATCCCTTGCAGAAAAATAAATCCCCTGAAGCTTCAGCTGCTCCTATCAAAATTACTCCTATTGAAGCTACTCATGCTCCTATTAATATACAGATGAATTCTAAAGAGAAGAGCCTTGGTCATGCAACTCACTCCAAAGATGTTTATATCCCTTCCACACCTTATATCCCTTTGTTCAAATGTAAGAATCATCCTTCACTATCCTCCAAATCCATCATTGGTCCTCATATTCCAAAACTAAAACTGTCAAACCTGTCATCTATATTGGGTCCTTATGTCCCTCCATCCACCATGCCTATTGCTACTAGATTATCATCCACTTGCACTATCCCCTATCAAGATCAACAAAGACATACATCCTTGAATTCTCCATATCAACCAATCCATATGAACCAGTCATATCGGCCCTATTCATCCAGAATTCCCAAGTCTTTTGGAAGCAATTTGGATGCGCAACGAAGAAATCACAAATACAAGAATCGACTTACATATGAAGATCACTATGTCCCATCTAATCGACATGTGACTACAAAGAAAAAGGAAATATCCAAGAGACCACAAGGGTCTACTAAGAAAATATGGGTTCCTAAATTCATCATGGAAGAATTGCGTTCTAAATCCAAGCAAAGAATAAAATCAAAGAAAATATGGGTTCCTAAATCCATCATGGAAGAATTGTGTTCTAAAACATCCAAAAGAAAAGGAAAAATCAAAAGCTGCGTGGATTCCCAAGGCTCTTCAAAAAGACTTGGATACAAAAATGAAATCAAAAGTTATGTGGATTCCCAAGTCTATCTTAAAAGACTTGAACAAAAAGGAAAAGTTAGAGTTTGCATCCAAGCTTCCAAAGTCTTCCACTTAATCTCCATCTAAACATCTCCCATATTCTAACTCCATCTTGGGTCGTTGCATACCTAGATCCATATCCACTCATCCATCAATGTCTCAAGCTATTCCATCCACTTTTCCTCCATTTGTCCATTACCCTTCAAGGGGTGTGTCAATGTTGATCTTATCACCATACCCTATCCAATATCCTGCACCTACCTCTTACCCATCCATCTCATATCCTTCCATCCCTCTTATCCAATCCACCACATAAATCCTTGACTACCATCTTCCTTATCTTCCATATCATCTTCTCTACCATCACCCTATCAACATCTTTGAGCATACTTTCAGCGGCCTTGGCCTATCATAAAATATACTTCAAAGGAGCACTATCCAAAGATCAAGAAGCTTAAGTTCCTCCATAAATCAAAAAGATGAAAAAAAAAAAGTGCCTTGGTGAAAACCTAGTAAACAAGCACCTTGGTAGCAAAAGTAAAGATAAATCAATCTATTTTATGGTGAAAACTACTTCCTATGGCGCCTTGGATAAGTACCATGATGAAAACCTGGAAAACAAGCATCATGCATAATTCCTCCTACTTGCACTCTTCACTTGGGGGAAATTTCCTTCCATGTCATCCTATCTATCATATCTTACATCTATCTATCATGTGAGCATCCATGTTCCTTCCGGTGATCTTGACAAGGTTGAGCCTATCCGTGAACACACTATGTATCCTAACATTTGTTATCCTTTCCATCAGCCTATTCACTTTCTCTCATTCATGCTACCCTATCATGATCTTGCTTATCCCAAGCCTATCCTTCCTATCTTTGTGCATTCCTATCATAATCCAAAACATGAACTTATACCTCCATCAACCTTTATCCTGATCATAGTTATATCCTATCCTATGAAATTGACCCCTTAGTCTTGATCAAAATTGGAAAAAAAGTTCTTAGAAGTCTCTTGACATGTCCACTCTTTTGGACCACATACTTTTCATGACATCAGGTCATTACCCTAAATGCTATACAACATCGCTCCATGAGCCTACATTGCTATATTATTTTTCCCTAGCTTGCGTAATCTTGAAGAGATTGTCCTTGAGGGTTGCATTCACCCTCTTCATCCATCATTGGCTTTTTGTCTCATACATCAGCTTTCTAATCCATCTGCAATGTCCTACACCTTGCTAGAGATTAGGGCAAACCATTGTGATCTTTCTTGAGATCGAGTAATCTCTAAAAATTGCAAAATCTCTAAGAAATTCTAAAAATCTGAAAATGTCCTGAAAAAATGATCATCTTAGTGAAAACCTAGCGATAGGCACTTTGATGTATCTCCAAACACATCATATATTCCAAAACTACAAAAAAAAAATTAAAATTTGAAAAATACAAAAAAAGAGAAAAAGAAAAAGGTGCCATTGATGAAAACCTGGCAAACAGGCGTCATGGTAGCAAAAAAAGAATTTTTTCCAAGAAGGTGAAAATCTGGTAAACAGACACTTCTTGTTCCACAATGTTATATCTATCGCAACACCACTTGGCTTTACGCATTTGCTTTCCTACATTGCTGCTTTCCTCCTTACATTTTCTTTCAGTTCCCATCAAGACACCAACTCACATGGATTGAAACTGGTCATACTCTTAGAACAACCCTCCTGATCTAGGGGGCACTATCCTTTTATCTTTTAAGGATCTTCTTCACATCAGTCACCAGTAGTTCTCACTGCGTCTGCCTACTAATGTATAGCTTATACTACGATCTCTTCACTTGTGAATCTCTCTCGCTTCAATCACCAGTGGTTCTCACTGCATCTGCCTACTGTCGCTATCCTATTGAGATTTCTCACATCCGTATAGTTGGAGTTGTACTCAAATTCTCTATCTATCGATACTCGGTCTTGATGATTTTATGCTTTAGCTTGTACATAGCTTTCGGTCACTTTCGTGACACTTTGGTTCCTTTGCAAACCCTACTGACTTGACATCTGATTCAACGCCATACGCCTAGGGGCAACCACATCTAGTTTTTCCTCACAACATATGTCAAGTCACTCATCATTACTTGGGGGCATGGGTCCCCCATTTGATCACATCTTTGGTTTACACTCGAGTCAGTAATCTTGTCACTTTTATAGGACAACTCGCTATTGACACAAACTGGTGTTTTTCAACACCACCATAAATAGTGTTTTTTAACACTCTCTTTGGACACATCTGTGTTTTTTAACACACATCGGATATCTCAAATGTAAACATCTATCGCTAACAATCAAACACAATGCACTCACAAGCACAATGGTGTTTTTCAACACCTCTAAACATGAACACATTTGCAAAACTTTGAAACTGGCTGAGCTATGCTTGAATATTTCTTTGTATGCTATCTATTCTCGTGGATTTCATTGATATTTTCTTTGTCTACTGCTTGTTGGTGTAGTCCCGATGGTCCGAAAATGTAAAATAAATAGGGTGTATGTGATAAGAGCTCCCGCACTAAGGTGGAACAGCCTCACATCCCTTGATCTTGTTTATTTGTACGCCATGGTGAGGTCGATAGTATCTCCTTGCCTGTTATTGCTTTATTTGTTTACGCATGATCATACTCATGGTTATCTTGGCTTTGAATACCTTGATACTGGTGTACTCTTGCAATATCAACTGGAAACAATGTTCAGGTCATCTTGGCTTTTGTGCCCTGGTGCTTACGTTCGTTTCCTACATTTTATCCAATACAAGTCATATTCATATCCTTATGGTTGCATTGTGGCACCAGTGAGGGTTGTATCGACTTTGATGTTACAAAAAATTTTCAATGATGATGATTTTATGATGGGTCTCACAACCATGTCCTAGAATTGCACTTTCATATTGCATCTAGCATAAGATTGCATTTTCATTCTAGACTTGCATTGTGGCAGGAATTTGATGTTTAGTTCATTGCATACTCATGGGTTCATACATTGGGGAGTTCTTCTTCATCATCCTGGTTTCATCACTCCTACCCAAGTGTTTGATCCTTGCTCACTCTTCAAAAGTGGCTATATCGACCACTGTCAACCCACTTTCGGGATCAAAATCAAAATATCGAAATTTGAAACTCCTATATCGCTCAAAATCGCTTTTTAAAATTTTTTGGACCGACGCAATCTGACGCTTGTGTAGTCAACTTTCTGACGTCGCTTTCTTGTCAAAATCATATCTTATCATCATTTTCTCAAATCTTTGACTTTTTTCCTCAAAAGTTAACTCTGGTCAACCTTAGTCAAACTTGGTCAACTAGACCTCAAAATCTCTCGAAATTGATTCTGAATCTTCTGAATTCTTCCATAATCTATTCTGAGTTCTTCTTGATCTCTGATTCAACATCTATCTACGATTTTTCACTCTTCATCATCATTATGATGTGTCATCTTTCCATTTCGCTCCTGAGGGGGTAGGATGATTACATCATTGAATCTATTCCAATCAATCTGATCTGATATCCAAAAGTCCTCATTGCTAGGGGCATCTCATCACTTGGGGCATGTTTGATTTTTCGTACCTCACATTCAAAATTGAATATTCCACAATCAATAAGGGCATCTTTGTTCCTTACATCTTGTCATCTATTAGGTATCGGGGCATTCTAACCCTGACTCCTGAGGATCAAGCTTCGTTCTGGAGATGATTCTCGAAATCTCAATCTATTAAGTATCTAAGCAATCTAACTCAAATTCTTGAGGATCAAGCTTCATTCTGGAGATGATTCTCAAAAACTCATATATTGGGAATTGGGGGCATTCTAACCCTGACTCCTGAATCAAGCTCCATTTTGGAGATGATTCTAAATCTCTATTTACTATCTTTTGAGACAGGTATCGGGGCATTCTAACCCTGACTCTCCTGAAGATTGAGCCTCGTTCTGGGAATAGTCTTGTGAAAAGATATCTATCTAACTAGTGTCTGGGTAATCTAACCTAGATATTGGGGGACTAAGCTTCATTCTGGAGATAGTCCTAAAATCCCTATTTGATTATCTTGTTGGACAGGTATCAGGGTATTCTAATCCTGACTCGTGAAGGTTGAGCCTTGTTCTAGGGAAAATCTTGTGAAAGATATCAATCTATTTAGGTATCAGGGCGTTCTAACTCAGATCCTTGAGGATCAAGCTTCATTCTGAAGATGATTCTCAAAATCTTAATCTATTAGGTATCAGGGCATTCTAACCCGGATCCCTAAGGATCAAGCTTCGTTCTGAAGATGACCCTCAAAAACTCTACTTGACCGGCGTCTTGGAAGCCTAACCTAGACTTCGAAGAGTCAAGCTCTGTTATGGAGATGACTCTAAAATATTTGCATCATCAATTTTCAAAATCTATTCTTTTGTGCTTCAAGCATCAGACTATTCTTTGAATCAATGCGCTACTCGCACATCAATTCAAAGAGGGGCAAAATGTAACACCCCAAAATTGGCATCTTGCAACCCTAACCAATTTTGTTGCATTTGTCATTCTTCTTAATCATCAAAGTCCTATTGTACTAGGCAATTCTGAGTTTTAACTGACTCTACTCGACCTAAGTATCAAATGCAGAAAATCCTAATTTGCATTAATCATATATTATATTTAATTCCTAAATATCTATTGGCTAAACAAACCTTATGATCGAATTAATTTAATTATAAAGTCCTAGCACTTAATTAAATTAAATTCACCCTCTTTAGCTAAGACACATAAAAAGGGAATTAAATGATATTTAATTATTAAATAAATATCCTCATTTTCAATAATTGA
>MU224171.1:5154454-5212669 GCA_018584345.1 Thuja plicata
TTGTGTCCCAAAACTCCAAAATGTATCCAACTTATTAACCTTTATCTCATATCTAAATAATAAATATAGATGTAAGATCACAACACAAATCAACACATAACACCAAGATTTTTGACGTGGAAACCCGGTTAAGGGAAAAACCACGATGGGGATCAAACCCACGAGATGATGTACTTTGTTAAAAATCACTATACCTTGTTAGGATTATTAAAAATGGGAATGTGCATGCATTTAGGCACACTTCCTATATCTCACTACTCAAATACATCAAGTTCTTCAACCCAAAGGAAGGCTCACTACCTTACATCAAGCCCTGACTACAATTCACAATGAACAATAGCCCATAACTCATGAACTGGCTGATAACATCTCTGTTATGCCAATAAAATTCCAATGAAGTACAAAAATATTTGCCTCAATTGCATATTACACTCATACCTCTTCTCCCACTCAATCCTCTTCTTTATCTCACAAATGATTACATTCTTGTATACATTACATCATCTTATTTCCACTAGGTCGACCAAGGACCGAATTACAAAATATTAATGCATTACAACTCAATATATAATGTGATCCATTGAATGTCAACTAAGATATAGAAATTATCAATAAAAACATTTAGAACATGCTCTAAATCTATAAATCATGCCACGATCCTTCGCAACATACTACACCATCAAGTCGACCAAGAATAATAAGAACAAAAGCATGCTACACGAAAATCACCAAATCTGATCACACAACCCTATGTGATCCAAAAAATCAAAAAAATGAATAGGACATGATCTAGAAATATCGGAAAGAAACATGAAATGCCATGAAAACAACAAGAACAACTCTGTCTCAAAATTCACAAATATATTTGCATTGTTCATCAAGAACACCAATCAACAACCTCTGTCACTTATGAAGAATAACTTGCTGGAATCCAAATTGCAAACCACTCAAGTTGAGTACACACATACATGTCCCAAACTCACCACCATGTTATAAACCAACAATATTGCATAACCGATCCACACTGATCCAAAACTACAACATTGTCACATCTTGAATGACCAAATACCAGTCTCTAATAAATCAATCATAACTCACTTAGATCAACATGTGAACCTCTGTAAATTGGCATAGTTCAACTATAGATGTCTTTGAATCCATCTGTACCTTTGCAACATATGATCTTCAATACAATAATCACACCAAAACAATGTTTCACTAAATATAATAGCAGCAATGCCACCAACAGTAGGAATATGTTGACATTATTGACAAAACATCAATGTCAGCACATATATGCATGATATCCCAATAATATCCAACATTGAATTCCTCCTATAAGTCACCAAAGTTCATAAGCATGCATATTATTTTAAGACCACATAATAATTCATTGTACATTTAAATCGATGTTCATATTTGATAAGGAACTTAAAATATTAAACCATATGCATATATTAGAGACATTCCTTTTGTAGATTAGTCATTCCTAAGTCCACATCAAAACTTGTACCGTATTTAATGTATCCCTTTTATTCTTAAGACACATAATGTTACCATCAATATCATAGATGATTGATTGATAAGGAGATCATTTAGTTACACAATTGGATATCAAATCACCTTAATACTTTTTTTTATACATCACCATCTTGTTGCTCTATAAACATCACCCATGATGTTAGTGTCCTTAGGAAGTGTTCACATTTCTCAAATCAGATCATTTCTTAAGGAAGATTAAAATTATCCACTTGTTACCATCTTTACCTCACAATGCATAATTAATCCATATCATAGTTACTTGCAACTCAAAAAAAATATCACAATAGACAAATAAAAAACAAAAAAATCCCATGATGAGGTTTATAATGATGAAAAACCATAGATACCAAATCCATAAGGAAATGCTCTTCAGAGGCATATTGCTAACATTATGCGGTTCCAAATTGGATCTCTTCCCTTTGTTTATTTGGGCACTCCTCTTACTATTGGTCGACATCCCAGGTCCTCTTGGAAGATTTTTCTTAACAAGTTGTGGCAGAAGGTTAATCATTGGACGCACCGTTGGTTATTTATAGTTGCTTTCTTGACTCTTCTAAAATTGGTTATTCAAGATCTTCCTATATAAATATATTTTGTTCAGGATGCTCCCATGTATTTTCTTCAAAAATTTGATGCCCTCTCTCATCAATTTCTTTGGAGTGGGAACTTATCAGCTTAAAAAATGAGCCCCGTTAAGTGGGAAATTGTGTGCAAACCTAAGAATGAGGGTGGCCTTAGCTTATTCTCTCCTATTTTATATGGGAAATTTCTTGCTGCCAAGTTATTATTGGCGTTGGTGCACTAGCCAACATCAACTTTGGGCTTGTATTCTCACCTCTAAGTATCTTATAGGTGTAAATGTGTTTGATGTCCCCTACTCTCCTATAATGGGAAGAGGTTCTAGGATCTGGAATACTTTGAAACTTGGTGCCCAATTGGTTAAGAATGGGCTTTTTGAATCTGTCAATCTAAGTCCCAAGCTCTTTTTTGGCTAGATTCTTGGGATGGTCATCCTTATATCCTTTATGCTCATCCCCACCTTCAAATCCTTTGTGAGCATTACCAAAATTTTCACTCAGAATCAATTTGGTAGAGCCATCATGTTTTCAAAAAAATATATATTGTTGCATCTTAATGACATGTGGACGTAAATGTGGCTCCCATGAGGGTTTGAGCCCAACATGCTAGTGAGAGGTAAGATGCAGATAGATAGAACAAGTTAAGACATTTGATTATTAAAGGGACATAACAGTTTGTTATGAAACCTTTAAGTCAAACATAGAGTAACATATACATCTACAGGAGTACTCAAGAGTTGGGTATAACTAAATATCAAAGGGACACGTGTTTCGCATGAAACATTATATTTTATTTACATCAACAACAGTAAATATCTACAATGACAATAGAGTATGTTATGCTTAAGTCTCTAAATGTCAGGATTTTCAAGAACTGGCTGCCCATCAGATTTTTAGGATTTGGATATGATCAAGAATGGAAGCATGGTAAGGGAAATCCTAAAATTCTAAAGGACTTATGGGACCCACAGTGTGTGAATTCATGAGAAGATTGAAAGATGGAAGAAGAATCTAACTCAGCAGATTCCCGATCGGTGACTGATGAAAGGAATTTTTACCTTGGTGGATTCCTTTATTTGGGAAAAGGGCATTTGAAGTGTGAATTCATCGAAAATGGAAGTCTAGCAGTGTAATTCCTGAAACTCCAAAGAATGGGACCTCTAGAGAGAGAGTTATGAAATGTTGGTTTCCAACTTGCGAGTTTAGCAAGCGGCCCGTAAAGCAAGCCAAGACATTGAGAAGGTGGTTAGCAGAAGTGAGTGAACAATGTGGAGAGCTCACAACAATTTATGTTGGTTAGTTAAATGATTAGTTTCTAGGTCACAATGGTTTGATGAAATGGGCGGTAATGATCAAAAAGTTGGTGAGCCGTTAAGTATTGTCAGGTTCGAGTTAGCGATAGGCTGCTACGTATTTGAAATTTTATAAACTAAAGGTTTTGTATTGCTTTGTCGATGGCTCATGGAATGAAAAGGAATATTCTTCTCAGGATGGATTTTTAGCAAGCAATTGCCATGTGGAGTTTTTCAGATACTACGGTAATAAAGGTTAAGTCTCTTGGTTGTTGCTAGCTTTCAAGTTCTTAAGGCAATTGTTTCTCAGGATGGAGAGCAAGAGAGTGACTGTCACCTATCCACAATGTTAAATTTAATGCTTTTCTCTAGCTCACAACTGTTAGTAAAGGTAACATGAAATATTGGATAATTGGTGACTAACAGTTTGTGGTTACTAGTCGCAAGGTCACGAGGGTTTGTAATGATCAACTGTGAGATTAGAGAGTTAGAGCTGAGTGCTTGTCGCCAACTTGAGAGGGTTTGAGGACTTGACATTTTTAGTTGGAGAGCTAGATATTGAACTACTAGTAGTTATTCACAAGGTCAGATGGGTCGTCAGTGATAGGGGTCATGAGATGGTGAGTGTTTGTTGCTAAGTTGTATAATGCACGGTGCTAAGGTAAATGGTCGAGGAGATGCGGACATACCAGATGTCACTTCCAAGAGATGTATTTACATGAAAAAGAAAGGTGATGAGTTTGACCAAGCATTTACAAAATGTTGAATTATTCACAAACTGTTTGACCAACATGTGGAGGAGTTTTAGGAGACTTTTTGACTTAGTTTGGAGAGTTTGGAGTAGTTTTTTTAGCCTTTATGATTAGAGATGATGTGTGTTGACCATTTCTTTTCTCACATGTTATTTTGGATTCCTTTAAGGGCCTGGAAAATAGGCATTTATGTTTAATCTGACTCATTTGATTGGAATGAGTTTTGTACTTAATGATTTTTGCAACTCATTTTTAGGGAGTTCTTTCCTTATGTACTTTTTCTGCATTTAGTGACTATTTGAAGTCCTTTTGCAGTTTTCTGCATATGTTTTGTAACTCACTTTGGGAATGAAATACATATTACACCTTGGATGTTATTGGTGACTCAATCTTTTCCATCTTATTCTTGTAGGTTTTTGTGTGTGTTTTTTGATTTATCAAGATACTTGTGGAATGCTTTTCTTTTCCTTGGAGCTTTTTCTTGGAGTTTATCACCTTGTCTATAATTAGTATGTTTTATGCAGGTCATTAAGTGTGCCATGAAAGTGTAGGTGGTTCCTCAATAGTGAAGTTGCCTTCTTTTGGTAGGTCATGTGCACTTAGGTCTCTTAGTGAAATATTGATGCATGGAGCATGTTGTAACAAGTTGTGCAAGTTAAGCATGTATCACAATAAACTACTGTGTGACACTCTATGGTTTCATGTCCTAATATAGATTTTGGTGCATCACCTTAGTAGTTTAAGTTTATGCAAGCTTTCTACCCCCTTCTCCATCAAGAAAGTAGTTTTAGTAAGCCTTGTAGATGAAGCATCATATAGGAACTGGACTATAACCCGAATATTCACTCCAATTTTGAGTAGCCCATTTCTCAGGAACATTTCCATGTTTCTCCAAGAAGTTAAGTTTTGAGAACTTAACAGGGTGCATTTTTTAGAGATAACAATTTTGTCACACTTTGTGGGACTGAGAGATGATTTTTAGTCATTTCAAGTTTTATGTTACTATTCTCTGGTATGTACAACAATAATTTTCACCTTTGGTGGCAAGAAATTCACACACCTGGTGACTCTGGAGAAATTTTTCATTGGTTTTGAGTAGAAACAATTGTTGTTATGTGAAAATGGCTTGTCATTCCCCATTTCATGAGTGTTTTGTCTTTACATCTCCTCTCCAACCTTATCAACAAGTTCCATACACTTTCCAGCCTCCCACCCGTGCTCAATTTTCCTGGCAGCATGCCTATCAACAACCACAAGAGAGTTTCTTTAATGACTATCAGAATTATCCCCAACATGTTACAAATGTGAGCCTTGATGATATTTTGATGAAATTTCAAGAACAACTGAGGTTTGTGGAATGAGAACATGAGTATAGCATGCAGTAAGAGAAGCTTTCTTATCAAGCTCATATGCATCAGTAGATGATGGAGGCTCAAAGGTGTGAGTAGGAGTTACTTTCCTAGCAAGTTGCAGATAAAGAGGAGAAAATTAGGTTGTTAATTTCATGATTGCAAGAGTTAGAGGCTCAATCAACCTTGTTTCCTCAATTCAACCTTCCAATATTGAGATTCCAAGTTTTAGGGGTTATAAACCTACAAAAGAAATAGGACAACCCCTACAAGAGCCCTTGAGTGAGCATAGTCAACTAGCTCACTTTATTGATCCTCAATCTGAGTTATGTTATGTGACTGAACCAAATGACCAAGATACCAAGTTTCCATGGCAGCCTTCATGGACTCACTATCCTGGATTTTAGATTCCAAACCTTATCAAGGTTACCCCATGTGAGACTAGATTAGGGAGTTGAAAAGGAGGTTAATTTTGTTGTTTCAAATATGATAGAACAAGTAGTCGAGGATCAAGAGTAGAGCTAGTTGAAACAAGAGGTACTGAATCTATTTTCAGAGTTGCCTACATATTTTGAGCAGGATGTTGAAAAATCCCCATTGGCTACAGGAGAAGAGACTGACCAAAAGGAGAGGGTTATTTTATTCTTTGATGAGTTGCCCTCTTTTTTGTAGCAGGACGAGAAAGATGAGTTCCCAATCGCATTAACACAACATCAAAATGTTCATGATATGGAAGCTGAACAAAACATAGTGGAGGACTATTTTGATAGTATTATGAAGGTGTTCTCTGATATTCTTGTTGTTGAAATGTCATATTATGTTCCTAAAAAAGGAAGCCTTATTTTGGAAAACCTTCTTCTTGAGGATTTCGTTCTTGAATACAAGCTAGAACCAGTTGCTAAGAACCTTCTCTGGGTTAATAGTTTTGATGAGCTCCTAGCTAAATTAACAAAAGATGATGGTCCCCTCACCATGGAAGAGGAGCTAGCATGGCTATCAATTATTTAGGACATCCTTGATGAACTAAAGAGGGAAAGTAAAGAAACTAGCAAAGAAAGCTCCAAGTTCATACTTTCAAGAGGATACCCTATTAGGTATCTGGCCCGGTTGGAGATAAGTGAGAGGGCCTCATTTATATCAGCACCTGAGTATGAGGATGTTGATGAGGAAGATCAAATGTGGTATGTTGATTCATTAAAAGATTCTAATTTCTTCAATCAATGGAGTGAAGTAAGTCAAAACACTTTCTTTCTTCAAGAAATGTTGCATGAGTTGGTTAAATGTGTTTCATTTTTCCATATTCTTGTATTTACCTATAAGCAACATGTTTATTATTGCAAATTAGGGAGGAAGGGAAAATATTTTAGTAAACCAATAAATAGTATTTTTTATCATGTTTTGTTGTTGGTTAGGCTAGGGTAGGTTAGTTTTCCAGTTTTCCCTAAGTGTTGTCCTACACAATAACTAGGTTCTTTTAAGTTTTCCTATTTTCAATAAGTTTCCAAGAGTTTTTAGACTATCAGAGTTGCATAATGAGAAGGAAAATGTTGTTAATCCTTAGTGATTTACTGAGAATACTTATATAATTCATGCCAATGAAATTTTATTTCAATGTCACAAATCATACACCCACTCTCACTGAGTTAGGAAGGGTTACAACATTGTTTAGATGAGTTGCAGTAATGTTTTTCTAGTTGACCCTGTGCCCAATGGAATGCCTATGCTACTAGTCCAAATGTCTTGCACGGCTAACAAATATTGCCAAGAATGTTACCAAAATTTTCACTCAGGCTCAATTTGGTAGACCCATCATGTTTAAAAAAAGAAGAAGTTATTGTTTCCTCTTAAGGACATGTGGACGTAAATGTAGCTCTCATGAGGGTTTGATTCGAGCATGCCAGTGAGAGGTAAGATGCAGATAGACAAAACAAGTTAAGACATTTGATTATTAAAGGGACATAATAGTTTGTTACAAAAACTTTTAGTAAAACATACAGTAATAGATACAGCTGAAGGATTACTCAAGGAATCGGGTATAATTAAATATCAAAAGGACATGTGTTTCACATGAAACCTTTTATTTTATTTACATCAACATAAGTAAATATCTACAGTGACAATTGATCATGTTATGCTTAAGTCTCTAAATGTCAAGATTTTCAAGAACTGACTACCCGTTGGAAATTCAAGAATTGGATATGATCGAGAATGGAATCATGGTAAGGGAAATCCTTAAATTCCAAAGGACTGTTGGGACCCAAACTGTGTGAAGTAATGGGAATATTTAAAGATGGTAGAAGAAGATGACTCAGTAGGTTCCTGATTAGTGAATGATGAAAGGAATTTTTACCTTGGTGGACATCTTTGTTCAGGAAAAGGGCATTTGAAGTGTGAATTCTTTGGAAATGGAACCCTGGTAGTGTAATTCCTGAAACTCTAAAGAATGGATCCTCTAGAGAGGTGGTTATGAAATATTGATTGCCATCTCGTGAGTTTAGAAAGTAGTCAGTAACGCAAGCCAAGAGCTGGAGACGATGGTTAGTCGCTAGGTTGCGGTAGTTAGCAGCAGTAAATGAACAATGTGGAGAGCTTGCGATAGTTTATGGTGGTCAGTTAAATGGTTATTCGCCAGGTTGCGGTAATTTGAGGCAATGGGCGGTAATGACTGGCGAGCGGTTAAGTATTGTTAGGTCGCGAGTTAGCGATAGGCTACCACATATCTGAAATTTTATAAAGTAAAAGTTTTTTATTTCTTTATCGCTAGCTCGCGTGATGAAAAGGAGTATTCTTCTTAGGATGGAGATTTAGTAAGTAATTTCCATGTAGAGGTTTTCAGATACTACAGTTATAGATGTTGATTTTCTTGGTTGTTGCTAGCTCTCGGGTTCTCAAGGGGGTTTTTTCTCAGTCTAGATATCTAGAGAGTGATTTCCACCTATCCAAAATGTTAAAGTTAACGGTTGTATCGAGCCTGCAACTGTTAGTAAAGGTAACTTGAAATATTAGAGAATGGTGACTAACAGTTTGTGGTTATTAGTCACGAGGTTGCAAAGGTTTGTAATGATCAACTGTGAGATTAGAGAGTTAGAGAAAAGTGCTTGTTGCCATATCGTGAGGGTTCCAAGACTTGGCATTTCCAATTAGAGAGTTAGAGATTGAAATGGTAGCATTTTTTTGTGAGATCACAAGGTCAGATGGGTTGTTAGTGATAGGGGTCACGAGCTAGCAAGTGGTTGTTGCCAAGTCATGAAATGCATAGTGCTAAGGTAAATGGTTGATCCAATGAGGAAATTCCAGGTGTCATTTGCAGGAGATGTATTTATGTGAAAAATAAAGGTGACGATTTTGACCAAGCATTTAGGAAAGGTTGAATTGTTCTCAAACTGTTTGTCCAACATGTGGAGGAGTTTTAGGAGACTTTTTGACTTAGTTTGGAGAGGTTGGAGCATTTTTGGAGCCTTTATGGTTAGATATGATGTGGCTTTACCATTTATTTTCCCACATATTATTTTGGAGTCCTTGAAGGGCCTGGAAAATAGGCATTTCTATTTAATTCGACCCAATTCGTTGGAATGAGTTTTATACTTAATGAGTTTTGCAACTCAATTTTAGGGAGTTCTTTCCTTATGTACTTTTTTGCATTTAGTCATTGTTTAAAGTCCTTTTGCAGTTTTCTGCATATTTTTTCTATCTTACTTTGGGAATGAAACACAAATTAGACATTGGACACCATTTGTGACTCAATCTTTGCCATCTTATTCTTGCAGGTTTTTGTGCATGTTTTTTGATTGATCAAGCTACTTGTGGAATGCTTTTCTTTTCCTTAGAGTTTTGTCTTGGATTTTATCACCTTGTCTACAATTATTATGTTTTATGGAGGTAATTAAGTGTGCAATGAAAGTGTAGGTGGTTCCTCAATGGTGAATTTGCCTTCCTTTTGTAGGACATGTGCACTTAGGTCTCTTTGTGAAATATTGATGCATGGAACATATTGTAATAAGTTGTGCAAGTTAATTCTATATCATGACAAAATAGTGTGTTCCACTATGTGGTTTCATGTCCTAATATCGATTTTGGTGCACCACCTTAGTAATTTCAGTTCAAAGTTTAAGTTTATGCAAGATTTCTACCCCTTTTACCATCAAGAAAGTAGTTTTAGTAAGCCTTGTAGGTGAAGCATCATATAGGAACCGACCTAGAAACTAAAGATTCGCTATGATTTTGAGTAACCCACTACTCAGTAGTATTTCCATGTTTCTCCAAGAAGTTAAGTTTTGAGAACTTAATAGGGTGAATTTTTTAGAGATAATAGTGATATCTTTACTGTTGTTGGCTAGGATATTGTTCACCATTATAACATTGCCTATAATTTTGGATTGGCAGTTTGTTTTCACTTGAAACATCCTTCTTAATGGCCCCCAGGAGGATTTGAGGATGATAGGCAGGAGCTAGATCAGATTCTAGAGTCTAGGGAGTGTACTTCCTTGGTTGGAAATGATGTTCTAGCTTGGGCCAACAATGATTTATATGGAAAAAAATTAGTTTCTATAGGTTATGTTGAGTTAGTGCCGCATACTTTTGGGGACATTCAAGTTCCTTGGTGGAAACTTGTTTGGTTCAATTTCTCATGGCCCAAGTGCAATTTTTTTATGTGGTTGGTGGTCCATAATTGGTGCCTTAATTGGGATAATCTTTGTAAGTGTGGCTTTCACGGCCCCTCGATGTGTGTGTTGTGTCGTAAGAGTGAATAAATTGTCTCTCGTCTCTTTTTCCAGTGCTCCTTCACTAGACATATTTGGCATTTTTGGTGGGATGTTTGGAATCAAGCTTGTTGACATGTCTCTTCTTTGGATTAGTTCTTTGTTCGATGGGTTAAGACTCCCATCAAGACATATTTTCTTCATGTTTCTTGGAATTTTGGTCCTTCTTTTGTTATCTTTTATATCTAGTTGGAGAGGAATTTTCATATCTTTCAAGGTGTTTTTTTGGAGGCTCACCACCCATGGTGGAAAATTCTCCATTCTTTGAGAGAAACTATTTTGGATAAATGTGATTTGTTAAAGGCTATGGATCCTGGTGATGTTAGTTGCTAAAACCATCTCCATATTCCTCCTCCATAGGGACCATTCATAAGGAATAGATGCAGATGCACTCTTTGGAAAATTAATAGGGTGGTAATATGGAGTTTGCCTCTACAAGGCATTCTAAAAATCAACACTAATGGGTCTTCTTAGGGAAACCCATGTCCTGTTGGTAGTGGTGGAATTTGTAGAGATAGCTTGGGGATTGTTCAGTTTATGTTTTCTATTTATAAAAGCTTCCATACTAACATTTTGATGAAGGATGTTTCTATCATGTATGGTGTGGAGCGTGCTTGTGCTCTCAAATGAAGTAGGCTTAATTGAAAATCTATTTCGCATGTGGTGGTGCATTTGTTGACTTGGAAACACTTTGAGGATGTTAGTTGACAGTTACCTTTGGTTGTTAACCAAATTCTTAATTTGCATGCTTCTCTAGATTATGTTACTTTCACCCATATCCCCAGGGAGTGGAATGGTGTAGTGGATTTTCTGGCCAAATGAGCTACTGATCATATGCAAAATTGGCATATTGTAGATAAGAGTCAATTACCTATGGGTTTATATCAACAATTTTACCACTTTGTGGATGTTGATAGGGCTTCTTGATGCCCCTGCTCTTTATTTCTTGTTTGAATAAATTTTAACCCCTCTTTTATTTCAAAGTATTCCTTGTATTGAAGCATCATTAGTAAAGTCAAAATATAAGCATAGAAGGTATATCTTTCTAAATTGTATATATTTCCTTACAATTTAATTTTCAAGAATCAAATTTCTCAGAAGGAATGATGGTCTTAAATTATCATGGTTCTAACCTGTTTGGAAAGGTAGTCTTTGTATTTATGGCATAAAGCATAAAGAGACCAAGAGACAATCAGGAAAATTGAAGGTTTATTCAGACTAGGAGTATTGAAGAGCTAGAACAAGATGAACCTGCAATATAACTACATTGTATTGTATTATATGTTCACACCATGTAAAAGGAAGAAATTTCAATTCCTCAAAAATACCTCATTCTTGCATAGGAGATGTGTGTAAATTGATGTAAATAGGATATTCCTCAACAATACCTCATATATGCAAAACAAGATTATGTAACTATAATATTCTTTTTATTTTTTTGGCAAGACCGGAGGTTTTCTCCACCCGAATCTTTCCTACAGGTGCCTCTAGTGAGTCAGGTTGTAAAATAGGTTTAATATTAATAAAATAATTTGGCCTAGACTCGTTACTTATAAAAGAAACTTAAACCCAAATTGGAAAAAAATAAACTTTCTACTAATTTATATGAAATTATATTATAACTTTTCTCTTCCTTTCCTTGGCATTAATCAAAGGACAAAGGCTACAAACTACTTATTGTAATTTAGATATTTTCTATATGGGGGAATAACTAAGAAATAAGTAAGGAGAAACCAAAATATAGAAAGCATAGTGAAACTACAAGGATCTCTTGGATTGGTTATCAATAATGGGAAAACAAGAGTGTCACATAGTTTCAATAGGGAGATTTGGTTTGAGCTTATAATATGGCACAATGACATGAATGCTATGTTTTATTTTTGTAATAGCTAATTCTTTACATTTAAGTATAATACAATTTCATATAAATTAGTAGAAAGTTATTTTTTTCTAATTTGGATTTAAGTTTGGTATCTACCAAGTATCACTTTTATTTATGTTTTGTTATGAAAATTGGATTTCATATTGTAAACTCACATCATTTTCCTCTTAACTTTAGTATATTGCTAAACCATCACTTTTGCTATTTTGGGACATTAAGCTAATTATTAATGTAATTGGCTTTCTTTAAAGTTTCAAATATGTGGTTTGTATATGGTATAGGATCCCAAAGAAATCTTGAAAATATATCCAAGGCCAATTGATATCAGTTAAATTTAGAGGAGGTAGCCATGATTTCAATATGAATTACTTTAGGAAGATGCATTTATGATTTTTTTTAAAAAGGGAGGGGCATACCTAAAGATAAATAATTTCAAACATATAGATGTAACCAAATTTATAAATAAAAATCGTATATTTCATTACGGAGCTAAACAATCGACATGATGGAGTCCTTTCAAAAAGATATTGAAATTATTATCATGTGAAAATATAAGAAAACTATTTTATATATATATTACTATAGACAAAATGTTGGTTTTATATCTTATTTGACAATGTTCGACACACATATCTTTTTTGAATATATAGCTTGATACTCCTATTTGATTTGTTACAAATAGAATTTTTGTGTATTGAAGGAAAAACATCATGTATTTGAAAATTTGTAAAGATAATTATTCAATGGTTTTGGAAGCTACACATACTTCACTACCTTTATTTATTGTATATATATTTGGTGAATAAATATTTTGCATTGTTCATTTTTTTGTGACAATAAGGTTTAAAAAAATAATAAATTTCATCAACATTTGTGTGGTGTTCCTTTAAATAGATTCAAGTTAAATTACGTGGTCCATTATGTGTATATCCTCAAGCTAATGTTGTCTATGTTATAACATTCCTTACTTTGCTTTTATATTTATTTTAGTTGGATCTCTTACTTTAGGTCAATTGCATTGTGATACAAAATAACTTAAGTTCATAGGCATTATTTTCCTATGTAGTAAGACTCATAAATTTATTATACTAGCTAAATAAAATAACCGAGTTATTAGAGTAATTATCCACATTAGGGAAGGCGAAGGAATCATTATGGAAGAGAAAATATCAATGTAGAATAGAAAATGGGAAATGAGAGGAATAATTAATTTAGAGGAACATATATATTCTTCGTAGGCATTTTTAAATAATATTATAGGCATACTAATTTTGAGCATTTTTTCATGCAACATATTTTCTTCCCAAACACACTTTGTTTAGTAAGTTAGGATTATAACACGTCACTTTTGAGAGAAAATAATAAATATAATCATGGTTCTTTTCAAGCTAATATAGATTCTAATAATGGGCAAGTGGTGTTTTTAGTGGGCACCTATGCAAAATATTTGCATCTTGATATGGTATATTTTAATAATACTAGTACACCACAAGTTGTTATATTATAAATACTTTCTATGGATGATACTATAACAAAGGTTATTATACGATCTTATGATGTTTTTATTGAAGGAAACAACAAGCATCTAAGGGTGATCATGTACATGACTCTATTGAAGACATTGAAGGATTTCATAATCTAATGGATACAAAGGACCATGCTTATTTTAGGAATGAGATGGAGCAAGATTCCAATGATGGTTATAGGAATGAGATTAAACAATATGATAATTGCGTATACCATTTAGATTCAAACATGAATATGTTAGTTCCATCTTGTGCACCTTGTTCTTATTGAAGGTATTAGAGAAAAAATAATATTAGTGACCACGAATAAAAATTTGCTACAATGTGAAACCTTGGACTGTACTATGAATGATATAATGAATATTTTTATGGATTTCTTTGTTCTTGGTGAAGGTAACTAGGAAATTTATTTTCATCTAAGTTATTGCAACTAGTGATGAATAAGTTATAAAATATGGGGATCACTAAGTGAAAGAATAAATTATGATCTTGAGAATGTTTATACAATTTATATTGATCCCACAAAAATATTTTTGGAAATATGAAATTGTTGCCTTCTAAGCACATGTATCATCACATGTGCATTAATTTCAAATCCTCTATAACTAGGAATTGCATGTCCTATATATTTCAACTACATGGAAAGATTGTAAACATAAAAACCATGGTAAACATTTCTTATATTTTTCAACTCTTGAATACTACTAGCACACATGAATGTGGTGTAATTGACAACTTATCTTGTAATTTGAGAATTTCTTGGGATTATCCACTATAATTGAATGTTGGATAGAGGATGATGTATCATCATGAACTATTTCAAGATGAACAAAAGTGGATGACATCTTTTGTCTACGCAATTTCTAGGATGATTTCTTCTATTTTTTATTATATTTGTGAATGGATAGTCATCTGACCTATTTTAAACTATTCACCTTTATAATCAAATTGTATAGACTTGTAATATCATAAATTTCATCCTATGTAATTTCTTATCACATATGCTTTCCCTCTAGCTATAATTAAAACTTATGCTCTCTAATATTTATTCCCAGTCCCAAATATACCTAATTACTCTACATGTTTGATTTCTATATTGTTAGGTCACTTTTTCACTCAGACATATGCACACCATATATAAGTCTATGTGATGAACTATGATTCCACACAAATCTAGAACTGTTCTAGCCATTGGGACATAATACTTACTACATTCTGATAGTGTAACACCTCTGCCAACCTACACCAACATCCAGAATCAACATCATTTGCTAAAATCTCTCTATTTTACCTCCAATTCATCTTTTCAAACTGCGTTCACTATTCTCTTACATTCTATAGCTTCACTCTTGTATTCTCTCAGGCACAACACTCTCATTCTCACACTAGTACTCTCACTTGGCCATACACATTCTATTATTCCACCATTATTATTGTCACAGTGATAACTTAACACTATTATTATTGCTAAATTCTACATTTTATTTTATTTTTTGATCAGTTAAATATGTATTTTTTTGAATATGCAAAAAGTAAAATATTACATCATTTATGTTCATCTTGCAAAAAACCAGCCCATAGTCAACCCCCCTACCCGACAGTACCAAAAAATGACCACCAGATATCAGACTATGCACCCCAAATACATTCGATTGGGTGAGATTACATCACAAAATCACCCCCATACCATATTTGACATAGTAGCATTCTACATTACAAAAAAAAAAATTCATGAACAATACTCGACTACATACAATTTCAACCAAAAAGCCAAAAAACTATTGGGTTGGGTGGGACTATATCAGATGGGGCATTGAACCACCCTTGTCTGCAACACCACCCTCACTTGACGTCTTTCCAAACACACACTCACCACCATTCCATCCAGTGTGCAGAGGAACACATTCCACACTGACACTGGCCTCATCAGAGCATAAGGCCCCTCTAGTAGCAAAACTTTGACGAGCTCATCTGTGTCCTTTGTGAAACGTACAACCACCCCTTCGTCCTCTCCCCATGAGCCACCACCATGATTTCTTCCTCAAGTTTCCCCAGCGCCAACTCAACCCCATACCGGTCCACATTTCCTCATCTTCCTCCTCTATCATTCCATTTATTCTCATACTCTAGTGAGCCTCAAGCGAAATAGGTTGGGTTCATCTGGCTCCGAGGGATTCCAGTCTCCAGCTCTAATTCCTAGTCATATACAAAATCTAGTAGAAGGGCCCAAGCCTTCCTGGCTTTGTGATTCATCATCAAGATATCTCCCAAACCCCTATGGAATAGGAATGGTGCACCATTGGGTGCTACCCATGGATTCTGAACCAATGACCATGCGTCGATACAAACCCTCGACCTAACACTACACACCCCACAATCTCATCAAGCCTTACTCTCCAATTTGACTTCACACACCTCTCTAAAATTCATTTCACTTCCTCCTTTGGGATGAAATGCATCCCTCATGCACATAAAAAAGGCCGCAATATCCATATTTTCCCACCACTGAAACCTGGAAACCGCATACTCCACTCCCAACAATGCCCAAATAATTGTTGGTATTGTGTTGTCAGATTGTTGTATATTTAGGTGCAGCCATAAGGAGTCGCTTGTTGGAAGTCTAATATGGGAAAGCATTAACAAAGAGGGGGGTGAATCAAATCAATAAAACTTCTACCAATTCTTAACAAACTGATTCAACGATGTATTTATAAACATAAACTGAAATGTTGTGAAAGATCTAACATCTAATCATGAGCACATAACATAAAGATTTTGGTAACCTAGAAACCCTTGAAGGTAAAATTGGGGTGGGGTTGACACCCATAAATCTTCACTACTATAGTAATAAAGTGTGCATGTTAGGGCTACAAATTTTTTATCACTTATGATGATCTACCCTATGAGGGGTCTGCCTTGTTAAGAGATTTCATACTTATACAATCTACCTTGTTAGAGGATTTAAACTTACAACAAAGTAAGCACTTGATTAAGAGATTTACAAAGGCCTGTTAGGACAACTTTGTTAAGAGATTTACCCTGATTCACTAGTTAGAATGTATCAGTACCCGATCCTTCGGTCTGCACTAAAAATGTTGATAACAACTCTCCTCTTTCCAACTCTTAATTGATCTCCCAATCTAATTTATCTTTGTTCTTCACTTCACTACTCTGCTTAATCACTTTGTTTGGCCAATGCTTCAGATATGCAAAATATGCATATACTTCTGATCTCTTCTCTTCACATTCGTATCCAAACATATATGCTTACACACATGGATTAGGGTTTGAAGCATCCTATAAATAGATCATCCAAATCAAGATCAATGATCTAGATCCATAATCTTTTGTCGCTTAGGCATCCCTGATTTTGATTGTTTGCATGGCTTTCATAGGGATCCATGATCATAAAAATAACACGTAATTAATGTATTAAATATCAGTGCATGATCATTAAATGTTCCATATAAGTCATCCAAAATGGTTTACCTTGGTTTTTGTGTCATTCCAAACACATATACTAAAAAAAATTTACTCGGCATAACCAAACACTGGTGCTTGGTCAATACTACGTCACTCAACATAATTGTATGTTTTCGCTCGACACTAACTCTTCTATGCAACTCGACAATCATTCTGCTCAACATCCATTGAGTACTCGACGACCTCTAACTTGCTCGGTAGTAACTACTACTCGGTCTCGGCCTTAGTGGGATGGCTCAATCATAGTGATGACCGACCAACCTACCTTGAATATGACTAAGTGTGGGACACTAATAGACAACAAAACTTACAGATCAACAATCTTCCCCTTTGTCATTAGTGGCAAAAACACTTTGTCATGTCTTTTTGGTCCTTCAAAAAAAAATATAGTACTCAAAAGAATTCAGAATCTGGAACTCCCCCTAGGATTTTGACTCAGTATTTCTCCATAAAGACTTCACTATATATATAACATATGTATATACATACTTACATTTCCCCTGTTGAATCTTATGACATTTCCCTCTTGTTTTTGTCACTCTTGTCACTTTGCTCTGCTAGGGTCTTTGGGATCAAACCATACTTATCCAAAAATGGTTTATAGATCTATAATGTCATAGCTAAAGCATTATCACAACTTGTCCTTACAGACTCCAAAACATGAAATTTAATTTCTAGCTCGGTAGCTAGATCAATTAGACTCTTGACAATGTTCATAGGTGGATCTTTTTGTGATAGTTCCTTTTCCGCTTTCACCTCTTTCTGCATAACCTCCAAGTGAGGTATCAACATTGTCTGTATTGAAATCAATTTCACCCTTATTTTTCCATCATTATCCATAAGCTTGACTAATCTCCCTTGGACATGTGTCAACTTGCTCAAGTGAAAAGAGCTTGAACTTGCATCCATTCTCAGTGATTGTCATGTTGACTTCAAATCTATTTGTAGCTTCTGGATAAGCTGTTGACTCTCCTTTGTAAAGAATTTAGTATCACATAGTTGCTTGTACAAAGAGAAAACATTCTCTATCACTTCTTCTAAGTTGCTTACCAGATCAGAAAGTGCAACCTGCTTCTCAGTAAGCTTTGCTGCAATTTTCTCAAGTACCTTGATCTCAAATTTTCTCTCTAATCTTTGCAAGAGCTTCTTGTTAGCATCTATGTCATCTGTGTTCACCTTCTGAACAATATGAACCAATTATTCCAAGATAGGTGCCTACTCATTTAGGTCTTCAAATTCAAATGCATCAACAAATATTTCTTTAATCTCATGTAATACTTGCTTCTGTTGATGTTCTCATTTCAATTCTTCTTGCTTCCTCTTCCTGTTCAATAAGTCCTACAATATTAGCACGTGTTCATAAGATAAGTTATCAGTGTCTCATTTTGGAATGACTATAACTTCATCAAGTCTAACTTCAAATCTCTTATCCTTCTTATTCTTATGTGATTTCTTCTTCATTGGATCTAATGAGTTGCTACTCGGTTTATATTCATCTTTCAAAATACTAGTATCACCACTAATTGATATTATCTCCTTCTATGTATTGAGTATCTGCTTGGCAGATGTATCATCTCTCTTAACTTCAGTAGATACTAGAGGAGAAACATTAGGTAATTGTACCAATGCTTGTATTGCCTCTTCCTCCTTAGGTTCTTGTTTCTCCTCTGTCTCAAAATTCTAGGTCACCTCGGTGACTTCTTCAAGTAATTTGGAGATATCTAGTACAAACTTATTTTCTTGTTCTTCTTTGCTTTTATCTCCCTCTACATTATCTTCATGATTTTCCTCAATATGTGAATCTAGAATTAAGAGTGCCTCTTGTCCTTGTTCATCAGTGGTCAAATCTTCAATCAGTTCTTCCTCAACTTTATCTTTCTCCTCATCATCAACATCTTTCTTCAACTCTTCTTCAGTAATGTCAATAATTTTAGCTTCAATATCATCATGTGTCTTATCCTCAGTATTATTTGGTTCATTGATGTCTTCTTTGTCATCAATCTCAATTTGCTTAGATGTGCCCTCTTCTTTATTCTTGTCAACTATTAATCCAAAGATAATCTTCCATATCCTTTGGCTTTGTTGCACAACATCTTCTATATCATTCTTCAGTATGGAATAGGCTCTCAATTCAGGAATGAATCTATTTCTATATTGATCCATAAATTTTTCTTTGTGCTTATTTGTTAACTCAGGCATAATTTGAGCTAATTCTCCTTCTCTGATTTGCCTTTTTGTCATCATGGCATGATATCATCTCTCATCAATTTTGTTTTCTAGCTCACCAAGAAATAGGTTCCTAATCTACAAAGGTGTCATCTTATATGTTACTAACATATCCATCGTAGCTTCTTCTATCTTAGCCTTATTAGATTTGCTTAATTTCTCAAAATTAATAAACTTAAAACCTGACAAACCTGATGAATTATGGACGTTGTGATAGATTTCATCAACATTGGTAGGGTGTATGTACTTTGCGACTTTGAACTTGCTGATATCCTTGGTTTCTATCAACTCTTCATCTTCTTCATCTTTACCCATAACATATTTTCTTCTCAATTTCCTTTTTGGTTGACTTGGCTCAGGTTCAGTTTGTACTTGTTTTCTCTTTCCTGAGCTTACCCCTTCAGTATCCTTTACCAACTTCTTCTTTAGTGGCTTGGTAGATATAGTAACTACTGATGCCCTGGTTCTCAATCGAGATGTGGCAGGAGGATTAGATTTTTGTTGTGAACTCCTCTTCTTGGATGGCTTGGAAACCATCACTTTCTTTCCCTTTTTGTCCACTTCCACATCATCATCACTTTCCTTAGAATCACTAGATTGGTCCTCTCCATGACCTATTGTGATATGTACTGGTGCATCAACTTCTTCTTCTCTAAGCATATTCTGAAGATTCTTCACAATTTTCTTTCTCTTCCTCTCCATTGTTGCAGCCTTCAAATTTGAAGTTATCTTGGATTTAGCTTCATCATAGGTACCAAATCTCTCGGCCTTTCTATCAATGACCTCTGCAAGTAGAACTAAGATAGTTGCAGATGTTTCATCTATGTTTACTTCACAAGGTAATAGCCTTAGCCATGCTACCCTTGGTACTACAACTTGTACATAAGTGTTATCAATATCAACTAGAAATAAAACATCATTATAATGTTTCTCCACTAGTGATACCGAGATTCTACTCCTTAGTCTTTTTTTTTTTTAAATTCCACAAAATAATTGCACATAACAATATCAAATTTTTCTCCTAATTGCTAAATGAACTCATTTATCTGAATTGTTATCGGTCAGTCCTAACTCCATACAATATCTCCTACAGTAGGAAAAATATTTTGTACATAGAAGAATATGTAAACAAGTAAGGAACCAAACTTACATGTAGAGTTCTTTGCCTTCCTTATTGCTGATAGGTTCTTGGAAAGTTGAGTCATTTGTAACTTGTAAATATCATAGGTATGATCCTTATTTATATATTCCATGCCTGATCGAATACAACACATGGGACACTCTCTGATCTGCTGGATTGATAGAATTTGTGTGTAATGACTCTAACTCCAAAATCAATTTCTGGATCAGTGATCATAGAACTTGTCATCCCTCGTTTGTTCCACTCGACCAAAGTGAACTTTTCAATATCCTCCTTTTTCTAACAGTACATTATACACTTCCCTTGCACAACAAGATAACTAGTAACTCGGTGAATAATGTCTTTTGTAATCTTTATCAGTCCATTTTCCAACCTTTAATACATGTCATGTGTTCTTCTCAACAAAATCTTGATCCATTCGACCTTAAAGTCGCGTGGGAAGCCTATGGCACAGACTAACCCTTTCTCAGTAATATACTGATGATCATCCTTTAGAACTCCATTTTGACATAATTTGTCATACGCTTCCCTCAATTCAAATTCTACAACTTCTCCAACTTTACACATATAACATGCTCGCACATCATGGATCATAAGTACCTTGGGTAGAATCGATGATAGGGCTCTCGTAAGATCTCCCATCATCGTAGTTTCAGGAATGACTCAGAAGTTTGGTGGTGCACACACGTTGCTCCTGGCCAACTAAACATTCATCACTGCCTTGACTTATCTTTTCATGCCAATGGATGAATTGGTTGCCATTGTTGCAAGTTAGGGTTTGCAAAACAGGTTTTGTGTGACTCGACAACAATTGGTCTACAACCTTTTAATACTAGCCGACGATGCACAGGTGGAATCTTTTCAAACTCGGCTCAAATCACTCTTGAATCACCTTAGACTATTTTTTAAACTCTAAATCGCTGTGTGAAAAGAAGAATGAACACCTGAATTGATTATATACCCTCAAACAGTTAGATTAGGTCTTCAATAAATGCTTAATGCAGTGGTAGGTAGATAACAGTTTTTCTTGGTTCTTGATTAAGTTGCTTGGTTATCACACACCACTCAGTCAAAACTGTGACTCTATCACTACTGATGCTCGATTGACTAACACTCGGTCAACATATTAGCTCAGTCAGTATGAAATCTTAGTATGTGTTGATACTGATGCTCGACATCAAATATTCATTACAGCTCTTTTGCTCAGTCTTGCCTCAAATATGTCCTAATGCATCTTAACTTATGCAGATATGGACTTTAATACATGTTATGTTAGGAACTCGCGTAAAATATGGCATTTGAGAAAATTGTTCCTTACATACCTTTATACTTAATTTGAAGTAGTGTGCTCACCTGATCCATTGGATTGGGTGATCTCAACTTCATTGCATCCACCACTTCTTGCTTCTTCTTTCTTTCTCTATGTCAAATTCATCTGATTCCTTATTTTCTCAACAATAAGTGTCAGGGATCTAGTCTTGCAATCTCTCTTGGTATGACCAATCTTGTGACAACTATAGAAGACCATACTTCCATTCATCCAACTCTTGGATTTACCTCTAAAATGTGTACTTATACAACTCTTCAACATGGCCATATTCATTGCAATAATGACAATTGTGATTTGTATTATAATCCCAATTGAATGTGTTACCTTTCCTCAGTGTATTGTCTTGTTTCATGGATGTCCATTTGTATTTTGCACTGGATTTGCAATCTTGGGTTCTATGACCACATTTTTGACAATTGTAGCAATACTCTTGGAATCTAGGTGAAGTCAGTGTATTGCTAGTCTTTGACCTGCATTCATGTGCCTGATGTCCATGCTTCATACAGTTAAAACAATATCCATTTAATTTAGGTTTAGGATTTGACTTACTATACTTGCTTGGGCATATATTTTTTATGTGACCTAGTTTCCCACAATGATAACATGTAGGCTTGTTTTTCTTCGGCTTTACATTCCTCAGTTCTCTACTCTTTGATGATTCTCCTTCTTTAGTGGAATATTGGTGCTCGGTATGTCCAAGTATAGATGTGTCATTATTCCTTCTTGGTGATCTCATTAGTTCCTCAAAGTATCTCAATGCTTCATTCGGTTTGTTTTTCCTCTCAATATGTTCTCTTTCATATCTCAACTCATTTTTTAGTTGATTGTTCTCAAATCTTAGATATGTGCTTTCAATTTCTTTTTTGTTTATCTCTTGATTTGCAGATAACAGTTGATTGACCATGTCTAACTCACTATTTGTGAGATTCTGCACATCACTAGTCCTTTCATCAAGTCTGGTAGCCATCTGTCTCTTGTCTTACTCTACCATTGTGTTGTCTTCCTCACCTTTCTTCTTCTGATCAATCACCTCACATAGTATTATTGATTGAGTTTCTTGTTCTATCTTTAGACTTTTGACTTGTTCTTTTAGTGTGTTGTTCTTCTCCAATAGATCTTCAATCACTACATTTCTTTCTTTTGAATCACCATTGTCAAATAGACCTTTAGTGTCTTCTTCCTTGTATCGAGATCTTTCATTTGAGTTGTCAATTCCTTCCTAGCTTTTAAGGATTTCCTTAATTCTTCTCTAGCTGTCTCAAGATGCTGCAACACTAGCTGGATATCAATATTTTGATTCTTAATGACCTTTCCCAACTTATAAGCCTCCATTTCCAAGATCTTGACTCTCAAGTGGTTAGACTTCTTTTAAGATAACAAAGCTTTGATACCAATTGTTGGAAGTCTAATATGGGAAAGCATTAACTAAGGGGGGGGGGTGAATTAGATCTATAAAACTTCTACCAAATATTAACAAACTGATTCAACCATGTATTCATAAACATAAACTGAAATGATGTAAAATATCTAACATCTAATCATGAACACATAACACAAAGATTTTGGTAACCCAGAAACCCTTGAAGGTAAAATTGGGGTGGGGATGACACCCACAAATCTAAACTACTATAGTAATAAAGTGTTCCTATTAGGGCTACAAATTTTTTATCACTTCTGATGATCTACCCTGTGAGGGGTCTGCCCTGTTAAGATCTTTCTAACTTATACAATCTACCTTGTTAAAGGATTGAAACTTACAACAAAGTAAGCACTCAGTTAAGAGATTTATTGTAATACCCCTCTAACCCTAATACAAGTTTTTGAATGAAGTAAGATATTTAGATGTTTCCTTATAGCTTAATACTTGTTTTCCTATAAGTTGTTTATAATGATTTCAGCAGCTTGTACCTAAGAATTCTAATATTAGACATATTGTTTGAAGGTATCGTTTATGTATGTGTTTGTCCCCATGTATGTATAAAGGACCTTCAATACCTTTCTGAACATAGTTAGGATGTTATGTGATATGTGCCAGATGGATATAGATATATTCTTCTATTAAAGTTACTTTTGATGAATCTTGTATGTCACTTAATGATTTAGGACATTTATTATGATTATGATGAGTTATTAATAGTATTGATTATTGACTAACCCAGTGCTCAAGATTCTAACCCTCATGTTACATTCTTTGTGTGTGAGTGTGTGTGTCTATATACATGATGTGTCTTCATGATTCAGAACGAAGTCGTAGTTACTCACATGGATGAGGTCCACACGATGTATTGATCCCGATCATCTGTCTGCAATGTCTTCTTTAATATGTACATCAATGCACACATATTTCTTCTCGATGATGCAGGCTTGCAGGTACTAGGCATCAACTTCACCTGGCTTCAAAGGTCTGAGTGTGCCCCAAAATCCTCGATTGTTGTTTTTGTTACGGAGACATTACTAGGTCTCGCAAGATTATGCCTATCGCTGATCCTTTTTCCTAGGTTGGGTCCTTTTGGATTTGTCCTTTGGTTTTGGATTGATGTCTGATTATGTTAGCTTGGTGTTTTAAGTTGATTATTGTGGATAATTATAGTCACTAGGACTAGGTGAGTATTGATTGTGTGAGTGGAGGTTCTCTCTATGCTTAATGGAATGACCATTTGTTAGTAATTATATGATTGTATTATGGAATTAAATACATGGTAATAAGCTTGTTAAGTGTATTCATTAATGTATGTTTTATAATAATATTTACATGAATATATATACACATAGACATATGGGTGCACACATATGCATATGTCTATATATATGTTCATATTAATATATGTTTTTATAAACGTTTTAATGTGAGTGTTTATGTATTTATTTATTTGTATGCCCTTGTAACTTTAATGAAGGTATTAACTATTGTGTGCAATTAGATCCACTTCGTCCTTGGATAAAATTAAATCAATTACTAATTATCCTTTTTAGAGGAAGAGTAACTAATCCTAATCTAAAAGTGAAAATAAAAATAAATAAAGAAAATTACTTAATGCATGATAAGGTAACAAAGGTGGTAAATTAACTAAAGCGTTATCGGGAAACTATCTACACATTAATTTATCTAAAGATTAATAAAGTTCTAAACAAATATCCAATAGATGGTTGTGGATGGTTGCATCGGTTGAAATTTCTGTGCAACCAAACCTACAACATATATATGAAAGGAGATTTGGACAGTAGAGAGGGAGGAAGGAGAAGAGAGATATTATATACAGAAAACCCTCAGTCTAAATCTATTTGAGAAGTAGTGGTGGCATTTGGAAGATAACTTGGTGATTGGAAAGCTTGAGGAGATTGGGATTGGCTGGAGTGGATTTGGGTTTGCCCTCAAAGGTTTTTTCGCAGGACTCTAGGTAGGCTCTACCCAGAAAAAGAATCTTGTTATATATGTATTCTATGTTGGATGTGTGTGTCTAATTGTTTGTCATTTGTTGTTGATCAAGGAAATCCTTTAATGGTTGTTTTGGATACAATGCTGTCTTTATGATTTGAACAATGGATGAATACTTTTATGATAGATAATGTTAAAATTGGATGTTTATGTATCCTTTCTCTTGTGAGAATTATTGCCTTACAATGTGTAGGCTTCTTCTTGGAACCTCATTTTGTTGATGTTATTTAAACTTCTCCTTATTAGAATAGTGTTTATTGATGTTATCTTTCCTTAACTTGCACCTATAGACATAAATTAAACATATGTATCTCGAAGGTAGAATGGGTTTGAGGGATGTTTTGGAAGGATAACAGAGTGATATCAATTGGGTATTTCTCTGGTTGTGCGTTCCCAACCTCCATCTTACCCAGTTTTTTCCCAGAAGAGCAATCTGCAAGTTTGTTGTCCTTAGTGCACTCAGTCCTGACCACCTGCACAGTTCTGGGCTCCACCTGCGCAGCTTGTGTGACCACCTACCTAGCTTAGGGTTCCCACCTATGCAGCTTCATGATCACCTGTGCAGCTTGGGCTACCACTTGCGCAGGACTCTTCCAGATTGGTTTTTAGGGTTTCTGGAAGGGCTTAAGGTGTCATGTTGACCCAAGGTTGACCCTAGGGGGTGTGTAAACTTGTAGGACACTTATTTTTCATATGGTATTATTTTTAGGATCTTTTGGAACCCTCTTAAGAGTTTGGATAATTTTGGGAACCCTGATTAGGGTTAGGGTGGTCTCAGTCTGATTTCAGCCTTAGGGTGAAACATAAAATGTAACATTTAAATATAAGATACATACTCTTAATTCCTTATAATTTAAGTTACATTTGATGTAATACCTTCCAGGATGTTTGAGAGTGGTTTCAGCCTCCTAGGATTTCAAATAAAGATTCTAGATTTTCAAGGTTTTAGGAAATTTCAGACAACCAAATTTCAGAAATTAGCATGTTTTCTGCAACACGATCTTGTTATGATGTTTTGTAGTTTGAGTTGGCACCAAAAGGCACCGGTTATATGGTTTTGTATAAATTTTTATGTTTGGTACATTTTGATGTCTTCCTATGTGTTATTCACCATCTTGAATGCCAGATTAGGGTTTAGGACTATCTGGTGGACCAGGGTCAATCTGTGATCCCCTAAACCCAATCCTAGGTTACTAGGATGTTAGAATTTATGTTTTTATGAGTTTCATGATGTTATTATGTTGTTGAGAATCCCTTTTTGATGCATTTGATGCAATGTGGATGTGTTTTATCTATCTGTGTACTTGATTGCAGTTTAGGGTTGTCCAAAGGATTCAGGACGACTAGTGCTTTCCTAAACTCAATCATTTGATGTTGTAAACACTTGTGTACCTATGGTACTTACCTTTATGTTCATTGATGATGTTTGTTAGAGGTAGGGAACCTAGGAACACTAGGTGAGTGGCTCACAGTTGGGGGTCGGGGCCCTAAGTGGCTAGTACCAGGATAACCCACTGGTGAGTTATTTAATCTAGTGAAAACATTAATAAAACTATGGGAAGGGGTACTACACATTAATTAAGATAAGCCTCACCCATGTTGGTAGTGCTAGTATAGGCTACAGATGGGAGTGGGAGAAGGTGCTATTGCGATAGCACAATCGAACAGTCTCGTCCCTATGAGAGATGTTCGGTTCCGCATGTGCCTACTTGGGGGCTGGGGCCCAGAGTGGCTTACCAGGATAACCCAAGGGGTGAGGGTTGTGTGATGACACTCACCTATCATGTGTCTTAGAGTTCCTACCAATGTGATTTATGTCTTTGTGATCTTCTTGTATTTTCGAGTTATGTTTTGTTTTGGGAAAAACTCTATCCTCTCCTTAGGAGTATCCTAGTTGTTACCTTCTTGCGTGGACCTTGGTCTCTGTATCCTAGCACAGGGGAGTGGACTCTTTTTGGATCCACATGGTTGAGTGGTTAATCTTTATTATATCAAGGTACTGTTTGTGGTCAGATGGATGTTCTTGGCTCCTGTTTCTTCTAGATTATCAGTTTTGAAGACTTCTTATTGTATATGTAAAGATGTGCTTATGCATGTGCATTATTGTAAAAGAAATCTCTTGTAAATCATTGGATCTGATGATATGATGTATATCTATGTAATTCAAAGAAATATGTAAGGGAATGGGTAGATCTAGGAAAAAGAAAAGGGAAAATATTATATGTTATCAATATGAAAAGATAATTGTTTAGGGTATTTATTCAAGTATATTTTATTACTTTTTGGTATAATAAATGATCTTAGACTTAATATGATCAATGTATTTATGAGTGAATGTGCTATCTCTTGATGTATGGTGCTGGAAAACTATTATGAGTTAATGAATCTATGAATAAATAACTATAGAATCTAATAATGGGTTATGGTTACTATGTTCCACAAATGCATATGAAATAATAAAGTATATAGGGCATTGCATATCCATAGAATGTTTATCTTTCACCTCAATTCTTAATGAATAGATGCATTTTAAAATATTAGGATTGATGGTAAGATTATTCATGTAACTTAATGTTAAGAGTAAAGGAATGAATTGCAAACTTATATTAATCAATCAATGCCTTAATGGGTAAATGAATAGATTAGATGATTTTTTTTTTTAATAGCATTGTTAGGGAACCTGTGAGGACTTAGATTAGTTTTAATATTTCATTGAAATTTGTTTTTTTGCATCTCTTAGTAGTTAGTTGGCTTGTCCTCCTGGGTTCCCTGGCGAGGCGTGACATCCTTGTATCAGAGCCCTAAGTTCCACATTGGGAACTCTGGGACTCATAGCTCACCTATGCATGACATTGAATATTTTATCTTTGTCTCCTTTGTTTTCATATGTATGCCAGCAAAATTTGAATCTTAGAAAATGAGGGCTTTGTTTCTTGTATCTATGTTACATTTCCTTATAAGGGTACACCTATTCCTCTATGATTGAGTTGTATTATAACTTATGTTTTTTTGTTTTTTTTTGTATTCTAAGATCAATGATGTGTGAAAAGGATGCTTTCTATAAATGGAATGTTAAGCAATCTCTTAGACTTGTGTGTGTCATCATCTTGTTGATAAATGACATTGTTATCTTTAGGAAAACCAAAAATAAAAAGGATACTCGATGTTTTAATTGCCGTGGTATGTAATATTATCCCCTTAGCCTACCTATAATATATTTTATTGGAAATGTTGTGCACTCTATCTTCTTATAAATGGCCAGATTACTTCCTTCTTAAAAATGAATTGCTTTTGCACCCTTATGTGAAGAAAGAAATGATTGCGGTAGTACTTGCTTTTATTCTTATAATTAAATTTAATGGATAATAAATTGTACCTAGACAAGAAGTGATAAGTTTGGTGTCGTATCTTGGTTTAAAATTTGAAAATGAATTTTCCTCTTAATCTAGACAAAAGATGAAAGAGGGTGGTAGAATAGATAATTATGTGAAAGGATAAACTAGGGCACATGAGTGAATAAGGTTGTTGATATAAAATAATAGTATAAATTATCTCTCTTTCCCCTCTCTTGTGACTTCTTAAAAAAATGAAGAACTTGAAAGGTAAGAAACAAATAATTTATTTCCATGTGTATTTCTCTTTGTCTCTCTCTTCCCTCTTAAGAACTAAGTTTTGAAGGATTAACATTGTTTAGACAAGGCAATAATATATCAGGAAAATTTGTAAATGCTTAATTAGGAAACCCTTGGGTGAAGGACTTATGTCCCCAAGGTTTTATCATAGGTTATAATTCACATTTGCATTTTGGAAGAATAATTTGTATCCCTGTTTTGGGAAGAAGCTATAATATTTATGCATGCCATGTTAATTTGCATAGTAAATGAGTTAAGCTGACAATCAAGAAAGTCTAGAGAGGAGTATGTACGACAATGGGTTATCTATACTAATGATGGAAGTTGTTTTAATAAATATATGTCTTTCTAGATGCCTAGTGAGTGGGTAGGATCCTAGATGAGTAATATGGAAACAAATTTAAGTTTTATATACATTGTGATCAACACCTTAGTAGTAGTTAACAATACCAAGTGATTAATCAACTATGAAAAGAAGTGGTTGCGGTAAATAAATGCTATAATAATATGGTTATGTACGTTACTTAATTTCTGCTTGGATACGAGTGTCTCAAAAGTGTTAAAGTGTATGAGGGTAATATTACAAATAGGTAGAAGGTAGAAACTCAAGTTAAGCACATTGGTTAATTTTATTGTTGTGGTTATGAAGATAGTAGTAGGAATCATGTGTGTTTTTTCCTCTCTTGATGGATCTATAATAATTATGATGTAGGGAACTTGAAAGAACTCTTTTACATTATTGTTTGACATTAATTAAATGCTATATGGAAATTGTCTGACATGAAAATTTGGGAAATTGATTAGATCTCCTCTAGGGGTGTCAATGCATTTTGGAAATCAAACCCTACAATTATTATGAAAGATGACTTGGAAAATATGTATTGTAAATGTGTATGAGTCCTAAGTATTGAAAGTATATTTACATCTTGATGAAAAAGAATATTGTTTACTTGCTAAAAGAGGTTGTTTTATGTCATCTAAAAGATTTGTTATAAAATTGTGCGTTATCGCAAAAGGTAAGTGTATGGATTGTTTTAGTTTCATGATTACAAAGCTAAGTAACAATTGTTTGATATATTACCTTCATAGATATAAATGTTATTTACCCCTCTATGTTGACATGCATAGTTGGTAAGGAACACAATTTTTAGAACCCTATTTGAAATGAAGTTCCATTCATTGTATTGTGTAGGATTAGATTGTGTCTCGAAAATAGAAAAGTTATAAGAAATTCCTCCTTTTATGTTGGCTACCATAGATAGGAAAAGTTTATATTGTGCAAGGAAGCAACAATTTCAATTGGTAGAACACACAATTGTCTAATACACTAATGTTAATAAAATAGGAATACTTTGGATTTTCAAGTTGATAAAAGTAATTTTGAAGTAATACTCTAATCTTAGTATATGTTGACAAACTTACTACATAAAGTAAAAGAATCAAATAGGTAATTATTTTGAAAGTCTCTTACCATTGGAACCGAGTTAATCTACACTATAACTGTAATAAGATTTATCAACACTCTTAATTGGAGAAGTATGCATATAGTCATCAAAAGTAGGTAGTAGAGTAGTAATATTGCAATTCTATTTGATAACATTTTACAGCTTACGTATATAGTTCATTTCATCTCTTTCGACTTCCAGGAGTAAGTCGAATCTAAGGGGGGGAGGATGTAATACCCCTCTAACCCTAATACAAGTTTTTGAATGAAGTAAGATATTTAGATGTTTCCTTATAGCTTAATACTTGTTTTCCTATAAGTTGTTTATAATGATTTCAACAGCTTGTACCTGAGAATTCTAATATCATACATATTGTCTAAAGGTATCATTTATGTATGTGTTTGTCCCCGTGTATGTATAAAGGACCTTCAATACCTTTCTAAACATAGTTAGGATGTTATGTGATATGTGCTGGATGGATATAGATATATTCTTCTATTAAAGTTACTTTTGATGAATCTTGTATGTCACTTAATGATTTAGGACATTTATTATGATTATGATGAGTTATTAATAGTATCGATTATTGACTAACCCAGTGCTCAAGATTCTACCCCTCATGTTACATTCTTTGTGTGTGAGTGTGTATGTCTATATACATGATGTGTCTTCATGATTCAGGACGAAGTCGTAGTTACTCACATGGATGAGGTCCACACGATGTATCGATCCCGATCATCTATTTGAAATGTCTTCTTTAATATGTACATCAATGCACACGTATTTCTTCTCGGTGATGTAGGCTTGCAGGTATTGGGCATCGACTTCACCTGGCTTCACAGGTCTGAGCGTGCCCCAAAATCCTCAATCGTTGTTGTTGTTACGGAGACAGTACTAGGTCCCACAAGATTATGCCTATCCCTGATCCTTGTTCCTAGGTTGGGTCCTTTTGGATTTGTCCTTTGGTTTTGGATTGATGTCTGATTATGTTAGCTTGGTGTTTTAAGTTGATTATTGTGGATAATTATAGTCACTAGGACTAGGTGAGTATTGATTTTGTGAGTGGAGGTTCTCTCTGTGCTTAATGGAATGGCCATCTATTATTAATTATATGATTGTATTATGGAATTAAATACATGGTAATAAGCTTGTTAATTGTATTCATTAATGTATGTTTTATAATAATATTTACATGAATATATATACACATAGGCATATGGGTGCACACATATGCATATGTCTATATATATATGTTTATATTAATATATGTTTTTATAAATGTTTTAATGTGAGTGTTTATGTATTTATTTATTTATATGCCCTTGTAACTTTAATGAAGGGATTAACTATTGTGTGTAATTAGATCCACTTCATCCTTGGATAAAATTAAATCAATTACTAATTATCCTTTTTAGAGGAAGAGTAACTAATCCTAATCTAAAAGTGAAAATAAAAATAAATAAAGAAAATTACTTAATGCATGATAAGGTAACAAATGGTAAATTAACTAAAGTGTTCTTGGGAAACTATCTACACATTAGTTTATCTAAAGATTAATAAAGTTCTAAAAAAATAACCAATAGATGGTTGTGGATGTTTGCATCGGTTGAAATTTCCGTGCAACCAACCAATCCTACGACATATATATGAAAGGAGATTTGGATAGTAGAGGGGGAGGAAGGAGAAGGGAGATATTATATACAGAAAACCCTCAGTCTGAATCTATTTGAGAATTAGTGGTGACATTTGGAAGATAACTTGGTGGTTGGAAAGCTTGGGGAGATTGGATTGGTTGGAGTGGATTTGGGTTTGCCCTCAAAGGTTTTTCCACAGGACTCCAGGTAGGCTCTACCTGGAAAAAGAATCATGTTATATATGTATTCTATGTTGGATGTGTGTGTCTAATTGTTTGTCATTTGTTGTTGATCAAGGAAATCCTTTAATGGTTGTTTTGGATACAATGCTTTCTTTATGATTTGAACGATGGATGAATAATTTTATGATAGAGAATGTTATTATTGGATCTTTATGTATCCTTTCTCTTATTATTGGATCTTTATGTATCCTTTCTCCTGCGAGAATTATTTCCTTAGAATGTGTAGGCTTCTTCTTGGAACCTCCTTCTGTTGATGTTATTTAAACTTCTCCTTATTAGAATAGTGTTTATTGATGTTATCTTTCCTTAACTTGCACCTACAGACATAAATTAAACATATTTATCTCAAAGGTAGATGGGTTTGAGGGATGTTTTGGAAGGAGAACAGAGGGATATCAACTGGGTATTCCTCTGATTTTGCGTTCCCAACCTCCATCTTACCCAGTTTTGCCTGGAAGAGCAATCTGCAAGTTTGTTGTCCTTAGTGCACTCGGTCCTAACTACCTGCGTAGTTCTAGGCTCCACCTGCATAGCTTGCATGACCACCTACGTAGCTTAGGGTTTCCACCTATGCAGCTTCATAACCACTTGTGCACCTTGGGCTACCACCTGCGCAGGACTCTTCCAGATTGGTTTTTAGGGTTTTCGAAAGGGCTTAAGGTGTCATGTTGACCCGGGGTTGACCCTATGGGGTGTGTAAACTTGTAGGACACTTATTTTTTATATGGTATTATGTTTAGGAACTTTTGGAACCCTCTCAAGAGTTTGGATAATTTTAGGAACCCCGATTAGGGTTAGGTTGTTCCCAGTCTGATTTATGCCTTAGGGAAAAACATAAAATGTAACATTTAAGTATAAGCTACATACTCTTAATTCCTTATACTTTAAGTTAAATTTGATGTAATACCTTCCAAAATGTTTGAGAGTGGTTTCAGCCTCCTAGGAGTTCAAATAAAGATTCTAGATTTCCAAGGTTTTAGGAAATTTTAGACTTAGCCAAATTTCAGGAATTAGCGTGTTTTCTGCAACATGATCTTGTTATGATGTTTTATAGTTTGAGTTGGTACCAAAAGGCACCAGTTATATGGTTTTGTATAAATTTTGATGTTTGGTACATTTTGATATCTTCCTATGTGTTATTCACCATCTTGAATGCCAGATTAGGGTTTAGGACTGTCTGGTGGACTAGGGTCAATCAATGATCCCCTAAACCCAATCCTAGGTTACTATGATGTTATAATTTATGTTTTTATGAGTTTAATGATGTTATTATGTTGTTGAGAATCCCTTTTTGATGCATTTGATGCAATGTGGATGTGTTTTATCTATCTGTGTACTCGATTGCAGTTTAGGGTTGTCTAAAGGATTCAGGACAACTAGTGCTTTCCTAAACTTGATCATTTGACATTGTAAACACTTGTGTACCTGTGGTACTTACCTTTATATTCATTGATTATGTTTGTTAGAGGTAGGGAACCAAATAATACTAGGTGAATGGCTCACAGTTGGGGGTCGGGGCCCTAAGTGGCTAGTACCAGGATAACCCATTGGTGAGTTGTTTAATCCAGTGAAAACATTAATAAAATTATGGGAAGGATACTACACATTAATTAAGATAAGCCTCACCCATGCCAGTAGTGCTATCATAGGCTACTAATGGGAGTGGTAGAAGGTGCTATTGCGATAGCATAATCGAACAATCTCGTCCCTGTGAGAGATGTTCGGTTCTGCATGTGCCTACTTGGGGGTCGGGGCCCAGAGTGGCTTACCGGGATAACCCAAGGGGTGAGGGCTATGTGATGACACTCACCTAGTGTGTGTCTTAGAGTTCCTACCAATGTGATTTATGTCTTTGTGATCTTCTTGTATTTTCGAGTTATGTTTTGTTTTGCGAAAAACTCTATCCTCTCCTTAGGAGTATCCTAGTTGTTACCTTCTTGTGTGGACCTTGGTCTCTGTCTCCTAGCATAGGGGAGTGAAATATTTTTGGATCCACGTGGTTGAGTGGTTAATCTTTATTATATCAAGGTATTGTTCGTGGTCAGATGGATGTTCTTGGCTCCTGTTTCTTCTAGATTATCAGTTTTGAAGACTTCTTATTGTATATGTAAAGATGGGCTTATGCATGTGCATTCTTGTAAAAGAAATCTCTTGTAAATCATTGGATCCGATGATATGATGTATATCTATGTAATTCAAAGAAATATGTAAGGGAATGGGTAGATCTAGGAAAAAGAAAAGGTGAAATATTGTATGTTATCAATATGAAAAGATAATTGTTTAGGGTATTTATTCAAGTATATTTTATTACTTTTTGGTATAATAAATGATCTTAGACTTAATATGATCAATGTATTTATGAGTGAATGTGTTATCTCTTGATGTATGGTGGTGGAAAACTATTATGAGTTAATGAATCTATGAATAAATAGTTATAGAATCTAATAATGGGTTATGGTTACTATGTTCCACAAATGCATATGAAATAATAAAGTATATAGGGCATTGCATATCCATAGAATGTTTATCTTTCACCTCAATGCTTAATGAATAGATGCATTTTGAAATATTAGGATTGATGGTAAGATTATTCATGTCACTTAATGTTAAGAGTAAAGGAATGAATTGCAAACTTATATTAATTAATCAATGCCTTAATGGGTAAATGAATAGATTAGATGATGTTTTTTTAATAGTGTTGTTAGGGAACCTGTGAGGACTTAGATTAGTTGTAATATTTCATTGAAAAAAAATATTTGCATCTCTTAGTAGTTAGTTGGCTTGTCCTCCTGGGTTCCCTGGTGGGGCGTGACATTTACAAAGGCCTGTTAGGACCACTCTTTTAAGAGATTTACCCTGATTCACTGGTTAGAATGTATCAATACCTGATCCTTCGGTCTGCACTACAAATGCTGATAACAGATCTCCTCTTTCCAACTCTTAACTGATCTCTCAATCTAATTTATCTTTGTTCTGTACTTCACTACTCTGCTTGGTCACTTTGTCTAGTCAATACTTCAGATATACAAAATATGCATATAGTTCTTATCTCTACTCTTCACATTTGTATCCAAACATACATGCATACACACATAGATTAGGTTTTAAAGCATCCTATAAATAGATCATCCAAATCAAGATCAAGGATCTAGATCCATCATCTTTTTCCGCTTTGGCATCCCTAATTTTGATTGGTTGCATAGCTTGTATAGGGATGTATGATCATAAAATAGTGTGTAATTAATGCATTAAATCTCAGCGGATGATAATTAAATGCTCCATGGAATTCAGCCAAAATGGTTTACCTTGGTGTTTGTGCCATCCCAAGCACATATACAAAATATTTTTTACTTGACATAACCAAACACTAGTGCTCAGTCAATACTATATCGCTCGACATAACTGTATGTTTTTGCTCGACACTAACTCTTCTATGCAACTCAACAATCATTTTGCTTAACATCCATTGAGTACTCAAAGACCTCTGACTTTCTCGGCAGTAACTACTACTCGGTCTCAGCCTTAGTGGGATGTCTCGGTCGCAGTGATGACCGACCAACCTGCCTTGAATATGAATAAGTGTGGGACACTAATAGACAACAAAACTTAGAGATCAACATCACTTATTTGGTTGTCATTGATATAAATTAAGTTAGTACAGTGAAACTAAGTGAGTACAGTCATGATATACTACAGGCGAAGTGAAGATACAATCGGTAAATAGGTAATACTAAAACTTGGCTAAGTCTAGAAGATTGGTAGATAGTGAGACCATCACTTTGGTGGCGATCATGGTAGAAGTGGAATTATGAGGAGAGATCACGGATAGAACTTCAACTAGTCTATATTGTAATGTGGTTCCAACCACAACTCATTTGGTTGAGCGGTGATAGATTTTTTAGTGTCACAGACATTAAGATAGGTAGAACACTTATGTTCTTGAGTACCAGTTAGTAGATCACAAATTGGTGAGCGTTAAAGTATGTGTGATCATTTCTAATGGTATGATGACACGGAATAAAGGTTATAAATTCAATGTTTTGATATTTATGATATTGATGCAAACATTTAATTCAAGTTTAAGGTGTTGCATTGGAGAAGTCAAAATGTGTTTGACTACTTTGGAGATATAACTTGCTGATCTTATCTTGACCTAATGCGGTCATGATAAATCATTTTATTCATCAATATTATCAATTAGACACGTGGTTCTTTCACGAGAAAGTAATTTGTAGATCATTTTTATGTCGGTGGAAGTTGTTTATATATAGAAACTGCTCGTATTGAAAATTTGTTGTTGAGAGAAGTTGTAAGAGTTGTTTTGGGTGATTAGGGTTTTGTGATTTCAATTTGAGGTTGTGATCAGATAGCTGATAGATAGAGAGAAGAGAGTAGTTATAAAGTACATAGAACTTATTGGATCTGACAAGAAATCAGTGGTACATGCAGATCACTAATCTTGTTGTTCCCTAATAGTTGCATCAAGCAAAATCCCTTAACCGGGTGAACTCTAACAAGTTCTTTTTGTAAATCCTTTAACAGGGTAACTTCTTTATTGAGGTTTGAAATCCTCTAGCGAGGTAGATCATAGATGATCTAGCTATACTCCTAATAATGTACTAGTCACTCCTAATAGGGTGAACCCTAAAAAGGGTATTTGTAGCTCCTAACAGGGAAAACTCATTTACTACAGTATTGGGCTTGTGGGTGTCATCCCCACCTTGGGTTTTTCCCTCTTACAAGGGTTTCTAAGTGAAAAATAGTTGTGTCATGTGTGATGAATTTGTGGATTCTTGATATTAATTTCTTTTATGTATTTGCATCAATTATATGCTTTATAGTTTGGAAAGTATTTTAGCAGTTATTTAAATTTGTGGTTGAATTAGTTTACTATCTGTTTGGACTGATTCACCCCCTCCCCTCTTAGTACCTATTATTTCTAACAATTGGTATCAAAGCTTAGGTCCTCTTGGTGATAATCCTAACAGCTTGGGGAAAATATCCACTATCATGGAGGTTTATAGGTATGAGATGCAACTTGAGAATGCAAACAAGATGATCATTGTGCTGCAGGAAAAGTTGAAGAAGTCACTTGCCAAAAGGAAAGAACTCACTGAGCAATTGAGTGAAAGCCAAGACTACATAGAACAACTATCTGAAGGAAGTACATCTAAAGAATCTAAAGAGGCAATTTCAAATCTATTGATCAAGAACAAGGGTCTCAAAGAAAATTTGGCTAATCTGAAAAGAGAGCTTGAAAGTCACTCTATTAGGATGTGTGAAGTCCTTGAGGAAAAAGGAAAATTTTTCGATGCAAAGAAGAGTGCAAAAGCTTCCAAGAAAATTGGTGATGAAACCCTAAAGGAAAAAGATGAAGATCTTGTCAAACTAAGATATAAAATTGTTTTATATCATAGTCAAATGTAGGATACTACTACAGAGAATTTTCAAGTAATAGTTGAGAATGAAAGGCTTAGAGGGATGAATGAGTCATTGAAGAAAGAACTGAAAACTGAGAAAGAAGCAAATGAAAAGTTGAATAAATCCAATGAAAGCTCACAAAATCTTGATGAATAACTGAAGAGTCAAAGAAGACACAAAAATAAAAATGGTCTAGGTTATTCAAGAGAAGGAACATTTGAAATCATAGATTCCTCTAAATATGAACCTAAGTAGACACAAAAAGATAAGAAGGTAGATCCAATCAAATCAGGTAAGAAACCTAACAAACCTACTTGTTATAACTGTGGAAAGCTTGGTCATACTAAAAATGTGTGTAGGAGAAAACTGGCGAACAAACCTCACTCTTTTAATGGCTATTGCTATAATTCTCACAAGTATGGTCATACTACATATGAGTGTAGATCTAGGTCTAGCAGTAGATCCAGTGGTGGTAACTTTGGTGGATACTATTTTTCATGCAACAAATACGGACACAAAGCTGAAAATTGTAGGATAAGAGTATATGCACCTAGGCCACCTATCACATCAGTGCATACTATTAGAAGGGAAAGACAATTCAACACTACATGTTTTGTATGTGGTGACTATGGACACCTAGTAGTAAATTACAGAATGAGAACTCTAAGAGGTAATGTTGGTACTTGGAAGGCAACCAATATGGCATGTTTTGTCTGTCATAAGATAGGTCATTTGGCTAGAGATTGTCGGTTTAGGAACCAATTTCCTAATCGATTTGAAGATAGAAAAGGAAACCAAGTTGCTAATGTTGATGAAGTCAAAAGTGATATGAGGAAGACATGGGTAAAGAAAGGCGAATTGAATTCTATTGAGTTGACTGAGAGCTCCACAAGTTCAGGAAGTGTGGAAGTTCCATCGGTGAACTAAGCATATTATTTTCTTAGGGGGAGAACTTAAAGACAAATCCATTACCAATCCCCTAGATTCAAGAGCGGCAAAGATCTATATGCATATTATGGTGTAAGTTTCTCTAATTATTTTTGTGAGATTATATGTAGACTGCACTGAGATTAAAGGGTCAATATCTATTTGATAATGGTTATTACTGTTGGTTGAGTACCAACTGTTGGATACATGTTAACCGGTGATATGACACTATTCCTATTATTGAAGTATGCAACGTCTATTTCTCTAACATTATATAGAGGGAAAAGTAACTTATTTTCGCACTTATACTTTCATTTGAGATTTGAGAGCTATCTTGAGCTATTATGTGCAAACAATTAATTTTGTCATTAAAATTTTGAGCTAAATTGATATCGAGTTTTCATGAAACTCTAACCAGTGTATTGTAAGCTATCAGTTTAGTATGTTGTTAGATTTGTGTGTTATTGCAGTTAATCATAATGGAAAAGAACATTGATACACCAGTTCTGGTAAACATATTTGAGGAGCCTCGACCTGTATTCAAACTACATCTAAGAAAAGTGATTGAGATTGATATGTTTGGTGCCCTATCCACTATCCCTTATGGTTTGATGTTGATTGAAGATGTTCGGTCTTATATCCATTGCAGAACCAAAGAATTGGGAGCTGAATGTATGTGCATTAATGGAGTGTTGAAAGACAAGCACAAACATTTACAGGAGAAGGGTTTAACTTATGTAGTGGAAATTCCCATTGAATTCCATCCCAATTAGATTCATTATGTGATAAGTAGAGTGCATGATCAATTCATATGGTTGGATAGACCACACAAGATTTAGAAGACAATGATTCACAAGGTTTGGAATGTACATTGAGAAGGGTGGCTACTCATTTGGTCACTGAACTAACCAAATCCAAACAAGATGACATAACAATGACAATCAATCATATTCTAGACAGGGAAGTTTATTTTGCATCCATGGTGATAGGTTACAGAGTTTACCAGTCTAGTCGAGTTAACAATATGTCTGGTGGTGCTATTCACAAAGTCTATCGGATTGTGAAGGATTATTCAACATATAATCTATGTGAGATGATCAAAAGCTAGTTCTTGACAAATATGGAAAGGATAAAGAGAGATAAGACATAATCATTCAAGTATGGTTCCCTAATGGTATGTATGTTTTTCTATGCTCAAAAAATCTTCCCCGATAGAGGAAATGTTACATGGTCAAAGGACAATTTGATAGTTATACAGATATGTGAATTCATAAAGGAATTATGTAATAAATTCAATAATGTCATGTGGGGTTATTTCAAAGATTTATAGTCTAGAATGCATAAATGTTCCAGTTAGCATTATAGAGAAGTACAAGAATGATATTTGTTTTTTAGTAGATACCAATTCATGTATTGTGCAAGTTGTGGAACTTGGGATATATTGGATTCCTCTTATGGGTTATGAAGTTGAGGTTGATTTAGTAACTTTGCATGTTAATGAGTTGTTGTGAAAACCCTTATACAAGCAAGCACATAGATTTGGAACTCATGATGAAGAAATTTCCAAAATTCAAAAGGAATTGTAGAAACTGGTCATTGAAAGGAAAATAAGAGAATGGTATCTAACCTAGAGCATAAGTTTGGAATTAGTGATGCAGGAACATCTCGCACAGTTGAAATCAAAACTAAAGCTAAGAGAAAACAGAGAAAACCAACTGCTAATGAGCTTAAGTCTCAAGGGGAATCATCAAGGAAGAAAAGTTGAAATTTTTCTACTCCAAAGAAAACTTACAAGAGGAAGAGAAAATCCACAGAGGTAAAGGATGTTCAGAAGGAAATTGATGAAGAAAGGACAGAATTAGAAAAATAAGAGTGGTGAAACTAAGAAGGCCCCTTCCATTGATGATATTGCAAAAGGTATTGTGGACAACAATAGACTTTCTACTGTTGGCAGAAGATACACTTTGGGGATCGATGAAGACAAGAAGAAGATAGAAGATGCAATTTTGTATCATTTTCACAAATTTTGCTGAACACCTTTAGAGATCCATTCTTGCATCCCTAATGAGTTATATCAGTTGATTGATGTTAGATGGAGCATTGCATTACAATTGGATAGAGAGATTGTGGAGAGAGCACTAATCCAAGTGCAACCTAAGTTGTGTGTTGAAGATGCTAAGATAATGATTACTGCTCACAAGCACAAATTCAAAATTAAGAGCAAAGAAGCTAGACTTCTAATTGATGACACATAGGTTGTACATAATGAAACTGTTGAGACATGGAAAGAGCTACTATAGATAAATGAGGTAGCAACCCAAGAAGAACAAGTTCAAACAGAATCAAATGAACCAATGTAGGGAGATAATACATTTTATGTAGATAAGTTAATTGGGAATGTTGTTCTTTAAGTTCCTAAGTTGGTGAAGAACATTGGAACACAAAATATCAATCTATCACAAACATGTGGTGATGAGATTGAAATTGTAGACATATCAGGAAAAGAGGATCCATCCTCACCATTTCCTATGGAACATAAAGAGGAAATGATTTATGAGAAGGAAGAGGAGAAAGTTGTAGAGAGTAAGCAAGAGGAGACTCAAAAAAAGATTGAAGGAAAACATGAGACTAAAAGGAAATTAAGTCATGGAGGAACAAGTGCAAGGAAGAGACAGAAACCAGTGACTACTACCGAAGAGGAAGAAGAGGAAGTTGATGAAAAATGATTACCGACCGCACCGGTCGATATATCTAAATTGAAACCCAAGGAATCAATGAAATTTTCAGAACAATTAAGGACAAAGGATCCAAGAGACAAGGTGAGATCAAAGAAGAATAAGACAAGAATATTAAGGCAAGCTAGAGACATTCTAGCTGAGTTAGTGCACGAGGTTGAAAATGATGAAGTTGATACTCCTATTGATCAGATGGATACTCTTATAAAGGCAATTCTAGATCAAGGTCCAGATTTGCAATCAACTGTAGTGAAGCTTGCAAAGGAGAACTTAGAAAAGAAGATGATAGGTAAGTTGTTGGAGAAGATTACCACAGATAGGATCAAACTGTCATATTTGATAAAGGAAGTTAAGACTACATGGACTGAGGCAGGTCAATTGTTTGCCAAAGTATCAAGGTATCCTGAATTTGTTCAAGATTTGGAACAAAGCAAACCCGAAGCACATAAGGTGTTGGAGAAATTAAAAGGTCATCTTCATCCATTGTCAAGTTTAATCACTACTTATAGTAGTTAGGTCAAGAAAATTTCACACAAGGTTAAGCAGATTCAGAGTGAGCAAAAGAAGATAATGACCACTCTAAAGGAAATTCAATCAACCTTATCCCCTATAGTAGAGGTGATGCAACTGAATGTGAAGAAGGCAGAAGAAATACTTTCCTTACCTGACATGAGCACTCTAGATTGCATGGAAGAGCTTTATTCTAGTTTGATTGAGCAAAACATTTCTATGGGTTACTTGCAAAAGGTATGAGAAACACCCTTGAATTCAACAAAGATAACTTCAAGGTGATATTTTACAAGATGTAAGTAAATTTTGTATACATATGTTTTAATTTTTGTACCTTTGTCATTGTTGTAAAGAGTGGAGTGTATGTATGATTGGTATATTTATGAGGGATTATATGCATGTATGGACAATATGTGTATAGGGAGTCATAAGTTGATATTATGATTGCACTATTGTAAGCAGTTAGCATGTGTTTTCCATCAATGCCAAAGGGGGAGATTGTTGGTATTGTGTTGGGAGATTGTTGGATATTGAGGTGATGTCATAAGGAGTCACTTAATTGGTTTTACTTTATGGAAACTAAGTTAGTATAGTGCAAATAAGTGAGTACAATCATGATATACTACAGGTGAAGTAAAGATACAATCGGTTAGGAGGTAATAGTGAAAATTGGCTAAGTCTAGAAGATCGATAGACAGTGAGAACATCACTTCGGTGGCAATCATGGTCAAAGTGGAATTATGAGGAGAATTCATAAATACAAATTCAACTAGTTTATATTGCAATGTGATTCTAACCACAACTCATTTGGTTGAGCGGTGATAGAGTTTTTAGTGTCACAAACATCAAGACAGGTAGAACACTTATGTTCTTGAGTACTGGTCAGTAGATCACAGATCGGTGAAGGGTAAAGTATGTGTGATCATTGTAATGATATGATGACCTAGAATAAAGTTTATACATTCAATATTTTTATATTTATGAGATCGATGCAAACATTTAAGCCAGATTTGAGGTGTTGCATTGGATAAGTCAAAATGTGTTTGACTACTTTGGAGATATAACTTATAGATCATATCTTGACCTAATATGGTCATGATAAATCATTTTATTCATCGATAGTATCAATTAGACACATGGTGCTTTCGCGGGAAAGTAATTTGAAGATCATTTTTATGTCGGTGGAATTTGTTGATATATAGGAACTGCTCATATTGAAAAGTTCTTTTTGAGAGAAGTTGTAAGAGTTATTTTGGGTGATTAGGGTTTTGTGATTTCAATTTGAGGTTGTGATCAAAAAGATGATAGACAGAGAGTAGAGAGTAGTTATAAAGTATAAAGAGCTTATTGGATCTTCCAAGCAATCAGTGCTACATCCAAATCACTAATCTTGTTGTTTCCTAATAGTTGCAGCAAACAAAATCCCTTAACCGGGTAAACTCTAACAAGTTCTTTTTGTAAATCCTTTAACATGGTAACTTATTTATTGAGGTTTAAAATCCTCTAACAAGGTAGATCATAGATGATCTAGTTGTACTCCTAACAATGTACTATTCATTCCTAACACGGTGAACCCTCGTAAAGGGTATTTGTAGCTCCTAACAGGGAAAACTCATTTAATGTAGTATTGAGCTTGTGGGTGTCGTCCCCACCATGGTTTTTCCCCTCTTACAAGGGTTTCCATGTGAAAATATATATGTTTCATGTGTGACTAATTTGTGGATGCTTGATATTACTTTATTTTATGTATTTGCATCAATTGTATGTTTTATAGTTTAGAAAGTATTTCAACAGTTATTTAGATCTGTGGTTGAATTATTTTACTATCTGTTTGGAATGATTCACCCCCCTCTCAGTACCTATTATTTCTAACAATAATGTTGAGAAAGAAGGGGTGCCATGAAGAAAATACATTCTTCAAGCACTCCTTTGTGAGCGACTCTTTGAACACCATTTGTTGTTTGGTGGTGTCAAACAAAAAATTTGCTTCCATCTCGCATCTTCCTTCTCCACTCTTTTCACTCCACCTACTGAAATTGTCACTCACATTGGAATGTGTCTTTTGGAATTAATGAAGGGAATGTATAGAAAAATCCCTTGCTCTGCATTGATTTCCCACATGGAAGAGTGTGCGAAGGCAATTTCAATAACATCACACTTTGCCACCTTCCCCTTCCAATAAATGTTGGACTTGTCCTTCTCCATCCTCCAAGATATCCTCCACTTCAAAAACATCACATCACATCCCTTCAAAATCGTTGTCATGATGTCACCCACATCTGCCACAATGTCACTTCCACGTTACTTGCCAACATGGATAGGGAGTTTGTGATACAATCAAGGATAGAGAAACCTCAAGGAGATTGGTCCAACCTTTGCAACCAACATACACCACATAAGAAAATAAGACAAAGTAGGTAAAAATAAGAGATTTAGATTCTTATTATCATTGAAACTCATTTGCAACATATCTACAACATACCATTTCACGTGCCAATCATACATGCCTGATTACACTAAAAACCCTCCAAATCCTATCCAAGCCACACCAAATAATCTAATGAGATCATCCTATCCCTTAGGAACAAGTCCATAATCTTATAAAGAAATTACAATTATCGGTCGACCTTGAAAAGATTACATTCCCCAAGAAATGAGTAAATACATTACACCCAAATAGGCCAGGACCCAAATCTTAAAGAACAATCTCTAATGAAATATTTAAGTGAAGCGATCACATAACAAAGTCAGCCTCTAACATAATAATTAACTGACACGATCGCACCCGGAAAAACCAACTAGAAGATAAAAAATTGATCAGAAAACTCAACCACCAACCAGGAAATGAAGAACATGATAGGTACACAAAGAATATGCCATAACTTCTGTGAGATGAAACCAAATGAGTTGCGATCATAGGAAAGATCCAGGACTAAGCCAAGAACACGATGTCATGATAGCAACAAAAAATAACAAAAATTGCACCCAATTGGAACATAATAGAAAACAAACTAAGGAAATATTTTTGTTTGATGCAAGATTGCGACGATCCTAAGATGCTCCTACATCAGAAACCCTAGGTAAAAGAAAATGTTCCATAAGAGAAGCTTATGAACATTTGAAAAGCCTTGGAACATAAATCCCATGCTTGTTTTTTTATCCAAACCTCCTCTTTATCTGGAACTCTCTGCCTCTCCACCTATGCACTCTCCTCTGTCAGATCTATCAACTTACTCCTCTCTATACTCACTTCTTCATACCTCCCATCAACACCAAATCCTAGATCACTATCTCTTCCCTTTTGCATAACCAGTCTATCTCTGTTACAAACCCTCATTTGTTCAATAACCAAAGTCACATGCTACTCCACTTTACCCTTCTTACAATCAGATACTAACTTGCCTTCACTAGATCTACCTGCAAGATCCTTCTTTCGATCTATACTAACCTCTATAGTCCGCTTCTCTAAACAATAACTCTTTACCATACTCAAATTCCTTGCACTTCCTTGTTCTGCTTCCTTCAAAGGAACTAGAGTAAAAAAATTTCCATCCTTCTCTATTGCGACCAAATTTCTTTTGCAATCACGAATAACTCCTCTATCAAATTTCCAAGATCTTCCCAATAGCATATGACAAGCACTCATAGACACCACATCACATAACACCTCATCTCTGTAAGGTCCAATGCTGAGGTTAACCAAACATTTCTCTCTCACCTCCACCATATGATAATCTAAAAACCAACCTATCCCATAAGGACAATGATGTTTAAGCATCTTCAATCCCACCTTCTGCACCATCTCTTCTGATACCAATTTGTCAGTACTACCACTATCTACAACAACTTTACAACATTTACCTCCTGATTTACAAACAGTCATAAACAAATTCCTCCTTTGTAAAGATTCAACTTCCCTCTTACTCAACATAAATCTCCTAAGCATAAGAGACTCTCCTATCTTGGTATCAACTTCACCAACAGTCTGTTCCTCATGTGCCATAAGATTATGTTTTCCCATGTTCTTACTAGATCCTTCAGAACATTGAAAAACCCTATGTCCTATGCCACCACATTTGAAACAAATTCCTTTGAACTCCTTACTATCATTCCCTCTTCTAGGTATCTTCTGATCAAATTCAACTTCAATGGTTTGCTTCTCTTTGCCATTGTTACTAACTTTCTTTTCCTCCCGTCTAAGGTTACATTGTCTCCTCTTCAACTTATCTTCTGCCCTTAATGCATACTGCTAAGTATCCTCAATAGTACTAATCCTCAACATGCTCAGCTCATATTGAATATTAAATCTCAGACCATTAACATACCTAGCTACCTTCTCCTTAGATACCTCCTTGTGACCATATCTGATAGTCATCTTGTACAAATCTTCTGTATATTCCTCCATAATCATATCTTTCTGCCTCAAATTCAACAGCTTCTTGAACAACTCCAATTCATAATCCTCATGAATGAATTAAGATTTTAACCTAATAACCATCACCTTCCATCTAGTGATTTTGGTCTCACCATGTTCTTCTTTATCTTTTTTCAATTCCTTCCACCATAAGGAAATATGACCCTTCAACTTAGTCTATGCTAACCTAACCCTCTGTGGATATCTGATATCTCCAAGATCAAAGAAATATTCTAACTCTCCAATCCAATCTATCAAATCCTTAGGATGCAATGAACTGGTGAAAGTAGAAACATCCATCTTATGAACTTTACTTACTTGTGCCACAACTCTCATCAATCTCTCCTCATCTACAGGGATCTCAACATCTACAGTCTCAAGATCTTTAGCAGCCTCCTCAAATTCCTCTTTAGTATTAGGATTCCTCCTCAATCTAGTCAACACACTTCTGATCTCATTCCTCATCTCAACCTAAATTCTTTCGTCATTTGTTCTAGTCTTCTAGGGTTCATCCTTCTAGGCGAAATCTTCCATTCCTCAGGTGCAACTATCTCTCCAATCGGTGATCTATCACAAGATGCTCCTCGAATTGGTGAACTATCAAACACACAATCAACCTCCCTTCAATCGGTATGCCTTCAACACTCAAAAACCAACAAAAAAAACAATAAACCCTTCCTAGCCACCTTGTAAAAGTCCTCTGTGATTACAATTCAGATGTACACTTTGCCTGCTCGTGATCAACAGGTCTAAGGCTTCACGAGTCAGGAAATCGGATATGCCAACACACGAATCTCCACCTTATTCAACCTCAATCTTGTTCACCCTTAAACCTCACTTTGATACCACATAATGTAGTCAAGGATGGAGAAACGTCAAGGAGATTGGTCCAACCCTTGCAGCCAACATACACCATGAAAGAAAACAAGACAAAGTAGGTAAAAATAAGAGATTCATATTCTTATTATCATCGAAACTCATTTACAACATATCTGTAACATGTCATTTCACGTGCATGATTACACTAAAAACCATCCAAATCCTATCTAAGCAATGCCAAATAATCTTATGAGATCATCCCGCCCCTTTGGAACAAGTTCATAAGCTTATAAAGTAATTACAATTATCGGGTGGCCTTGAAAATATTACATTCCCCAAGAAACGAGTAAATACGTTACACCCAAATAGGTCAGGACCCAAATCTTAAAGAACAATCTCCAATGAAAGTTTTAAGTGAAGTGATCACATAACAAAGTTGGCCTCTAACGTAATAATGAACTGACAAGATCACGCCCAAAAAAACCAACCATAAGATCAGAACTGATCGGAAAACTCAACCACCAATCGGGAAATTAAGAACATGATAGATACGTGAAGAATCTTCCATAACTTCCGCGAGATGAAATAAAATGAGTTGTGATCATAGGATAAGCTCCAGGACTAAGCCAAGAACACGATGTCATGATCACAACCAAAAATAACAAAAACTGCCCAATTGGAACATAATAGAAAACAAAATAAGGAAATAGTTTTGTTTGATGTAAGATTGCCAAGATCCTAAGACACTCCTGCATCAGTCTACCAACACATTTCCCTCCTGATAGTCATGTGAAATTTTGAAATGTTTGCAATTTTTTCGTGATGACTTTGACTACCTTGTGTAGTTTCCATGTATAGGATTTGCCTATCACAATAACATTGACTATTATTTGGGAATTCCCCTCCATATGCAGATTATCTACCCATAGCCTTTGTGCCATTTCTACTCCCAGTAGTGCTACCTGAACCTCTGCTTCATTATTTATTCCAACATCAAGTTTCTTATGTTCAGTGGCAATAATATGACCGTTTGAATCCCTTGCCACACATCCTGCACCAAAAGGCCCAAGATTACCCTACCATCAAAATTAATTTTTGATCCACTCCTCCTCCAGAGCTTCCCATTTCACTTCCTCCCTTCGAACCCTTTTGAAGATCAACCTTCCTGCACCCATTAACGAGTCTAAAATTCAAGGTTTTATTACATTCAATTACTTCTATGATTTTTTTAAAAAAGGTTTTCAAACATTTCGAATAAAATCATTGGACATGTGCAAATTAGCGCATCCATTTTTTTTTACAATTGATCAATGGAATGGGACCTAATATAAACAATTATTAAGTCTTATATATTGTAAATATCTACGTAAATTTGTGAAATTGATATTTTCTAGTAATCCTATTTTTTATTTATATTTTTTTAATAAAATACCTAATATTTATTTAATGAAAGAAAGATATTTTGAAATTAGAATCTCTACATATTTTATTACGCCGAAGGCGTTTGTTATCTGGAAGAAATGAGCTAACTTGAAAGATCGACAGTGTTGAATATCGTAGAGGCAAGCAAGACGATAGCATGCATCACAGTCGTCCTCCGCTTTTGTTCGTTTTTTAACTTTTCTCTGTCATCTACTTTTTGCACAACAAACGAAGTGATTAATATCTCATTGTCTGATACTGTCGCTTTTCACTGTGCAGAATTTTTGTATTCCACCTTTACCTCCTCCTTCAACATGTGATGAGAAGTGGGCTACGCTGCAGTTTTTTCATTTCAGGATTTCTTCTCTGGATCCTCTCTGCAACAAGACTAGTCTTCTTTATGCAGACAACCTTCACCTTCATTAGAGCCAACTAATCACAAAAAAGATACTCAAATTGCCAACTAAAAAAAGATGAATCTTGTCAACATTTTCGCATATGTTGTAGAAATATGTATTTGTTGCGTAACCTCAAAATTTTGTAACAATCACCATAGACCTAGATACAATATCCTAAGGTATCGCTTCTATGGTCCTTGCATGGATGATTTTTGAGGATCCTAGAATTAACTACCAATTTCAAACTACAGATCCATAACATTCACAACTTGTGCAATACCAAGACGATTTTGACATGGCTAAAGAGCTCCCATGTCTCGATTAAGTCCGTTGTTCTACAAACCTTACCACATTTTACATGGCTCTCCCAACCAACCCAAGAGCTAGATGGATGCCTATTACGAGATTCCTTGGGTATGGCCTGGACGATTTTAGGGGATCTTGGAATCGGCTCCCAATGTAGACTTGCAGACCTACCCCTTTCCTGTATTGTTATTCCAAGATGGCAAGGGAGCTTATGCATAACAACCAGGTTTCCTTGGTCAAGCTGCATCCACTGTCAAATTTGAATGGCTCTAAAATTTGACTTGTATTCTGCACAAAAGAACTTGACCGATCCCTTACTAGGCCTGGTACGTAAGTGTATATAGATAGAGAGAGATCCCGTTTGTTTGAGGGGTGGAATTGGAATTTGGGAGAGAAAACCTGGTTTTGACTCCAAATCTTTAGTTTGGTTACTTATAGGGCCCGTTTGGTTGGGGAATTGAAAAATAATGCAAATCATGGTTATCTATACCCTGGTTATGCAAACCCCGGTTATGCTTTTTTGGGACTGTTTGGTTGCCCTGGAAGATGGATTTGTAAATCCACATTCCAACAGTTAAATCGACGCAGTGCTCTGGACCCGACAAGATATATAAACCAATTTAATCATGCAAACCTTGGAGTGCACTGGACCCGACGGCGAAGTTAAAATGGCTTTAATCTCTATGAAAACCATGGAGATGAAAGTCATTCCACCTTTTCAGCAAGAATTTGGACATCCACATTTTTGCACAAATGGGGATTTGCAAATCCGTATTCGCATTCAATTTAGAGGTCACCAAACAAGGAATTGCACCCCATAACCGGGTTATGGGCTGCATAACCCGGTTATGGGGTGCAACCAAACGGGCCCAAAACTGTGAAAACCTGGTTATGGTTTTGATCTTCCCATTTTACTCAAAAAACAAGGATTTGCAACTTCCATCTAAAAGGTGGAATTCATTTGAAAACCTGGTTATGGTATTTTATTGCTCTATTTTATTGGCTCATGTTCACAAAATTGGCTCATCTTCCCAAAACTTTTTCATCTTCCGGGTCCACCAAACAGTCCAAATTTTCTTCCCACAATGCAAAACCAGAATCTCAAAACCTTATTATGAGATAATAAGGTTTTGAGTCAAATTCCAATTCCCCAAACAAACGGGGCTAAGATTGGCTCAACTTAGATGATTTTGGATATTTTATTTGAAATGGGCGAGCTACCTATGATGATCGATGATTCAAACTTGTTAAACAATGATGCAAGGCGATTAAAAAGATTTTATCCGTCCAACACTTCTCGCCCGTTTTAAATATTTCCAAATTTTTTTCGACTGCCAATTTTGTTTCATTGATTCATCATATTTTTATCTTGCGAGATTATGAAGGAGTGTTCAAAGGCCACCACACAAAGGATGAGTCTTGTGCATTTAGGAGCCAAACCTTCAACCTAGGTGGAGATTAATCCTCATTAAGGCCTTCCATTTTCCTTTTTGGGCACGACCGTATTGGGAATTTTAATTGATTTGTTGTTATACCTTTATTTTCTTGTTATGAGATGACAAAAGAGCTCTTGCATTGCAACCACGTGTCCTTGACAAAGTTGGATCATCTGCCTAATTTACATACCTCTCAAACATGATTTGTGTTGTACATGAAGGAACTTACACAATTATTCCTTACTAGGCTTGGTACATACATACATGCATACCTCTTGATGGGGCCACAAGACCCAAGCCCCTCTTTTAGACTCCAAGTCAAGGTCCCCATTTCATTGTAAGTGGTCTAGCATCCCTACTCATATCACTGCCCAACTACACACTATCACAGTCCACTATCGTCATCTTAGACAAAAACCACCACCATCTTCACCTTTGCACTAACTTGCCTTTCTCTACACTTTTCTATAGCTCATTGAATGCCAGTATGAGAATCCTTAGATTGCCCCAACATAACCCTTTTCCTTGGTTGCTACATATATCTCTCTCCTCCCTCTCCTCTACATATCAATATATCTATCTCCACCTTCAACTCCATCTTTATCCATCCATCTCTCCTCCCTCTTCGGTACATATCGATATCCTTATCCACCTACCTCTGCCTCTCAATCTCTATCCCTTTCTGCTATCTCTTAAATCCCCCTCTCTCCTTCCCTCCCTATTGCAAACATATCATGACTCTATTGATAATTGAGTTCGAGAGTCTTCCTAATTTAAAGGCTATATTTTAGTCATGTTTGGATCCTTGTAACTATATGCATAATTCAAGGGAAGATATTACTTCTTTCTTAAGATCTTTGTTGTATGAAAAACATCATTTTATAAAATGGTCTATCAATTGATTTAATAGACAACAAAAATGTATGTCAAAAATATACAATTTTTTTCTAATTTACCTATACCTCTTCGACATACCATTTAGTGCAATTGCTAATTATGCCGTAGGCATTTCCACATGAGAAAGGCCCGACCTATTTTCTAGGATCGACAATTGGAAGTGGTGGAGAGGCCAATGAATGCCATTCAAATCATCTCCACCGTTCATCATTTTTCCACCATTCATCATTTTTCACTTTATCATTTTTCCACCATTCATCATTTTTCACTTTACAAGTAGCTTGCTCCATGTCTATGCAAGACAATTACTGTTGCTTCATCTGTTGATCTTGTTTGAACCCCTTTCACACGTTCAATAGCTCTTGACGCGGTAAACTTGGAGCCGTCAGATGAAATAAGGAGCGATTGCAGTAATGCATTATTTTTTTCACAAAAACTGAAAGAAAGTCCTGCAACTCGTGTACAATAGCCTTTAGTGCCATTCTGCTACCCTATTCCCAACTCCCCTCCGTGTCGAGGAGCTTTGTGGGTGTTTCCATTTGTAGTGGTGTAAGTGATCTGTATAGAATAGAGGGTTTTGGAATTTGTAGTCACAGTAATTGATTTTATTCCTTTAAATTTTCCATCGTTCCAGTGTGTTCCGTCACCTCCACCACATGGCCCCAAACTTTTTTTTAAACAAGTTGTGACTTTTTTACCATATCAGGCCCACATGCCCTTGAACAGACCGATTCCTCTGCAGTGCGTTTACTTTTAATTTTCAATTCGACTAAATTGTTCGCCCAATTCAATTTTCGTTGGTATGTATATATAGAATGAGAGGGAGCTATGAAAACTTCAGAATAAGATATTCTCACAACTCAAAGCAAACAATTTAAACTAGCAATTTGGATTTGAGTAATAGAGACGATGAAAGGAATCGATGTTGAGGTAATTGTGCCTACCTATCTGAGATGCCCCATTTCGCTGGAGCTAATGAAGGATCCGGTGACCCTCTGCATCGGTATTACTTACGATCGCCACAACATTGAGACCTGGTTAGATGCCACCAACAATCTTTGCCTCGTCACAAACCAGATTCTGCATTCACATGACACAATCCCAAATCACACCCTCTATCAAATTATTTAGGATTGGTGTGTTGCCAACAATGGGTGAGGGGTACAAAGAATCCCTACGCCCAAAGCGCCGCTCGATCTAGCCCACATCAATGTGATTCTCACTGAGATTTCGTCCGGCCAGAAGGAATCCATAAGGAAATTGAGGCGATTGTGCAGGGAAAATGATAGGAATAGAAAATGCATCGCCTCCTCAAATGCATCCTGCAGACGAATAGGGGAGACTCCCTCATTGATGGCATAATCCACATCTTCATCATTGGACATTTCCATCTTCGTCTGTAAATCTTATTTCAAGATGTTGGGCATCCCCTTTCAACTTGAAGAGCTCAAATATCGTGGTTCTTAGTTCATGTAGAGATACGCTATGCTTCATGACAAGATGCCTCTTTTCATCCTTATATTGAACCTGAAAAAAACCACCATTAACTTCATTAAGCCTCAGAAATGAAACAAGGTACACAATAGCTTTGTTTTCTCATGTAAATGTAAAAATAAGAAATGAAGCTCTCAAAAATAGACTTTTACATGAGAGACACGAATGAGGCAGGTGGGAGAAGCAGCTTCTGCCATCTCAATTACGATCTTTTTAGGGAAACCTGAACTAGGGAATGACAGGTGCCCCTAGTCTCATCACCTCACAGTAAAGGTGAAGCTGGCGGTTCAATTCACTGCTTCTTTAAAGTTTTTATTTGTATACAAGTGATATAAAGATTTTACTTCGTAAGATTACATAACATTATAATTAAAATATTTTTACATATAAATATCAGATTTATTAAATCTAAATTCAAATATTAAATAATATTTTTAATATTGATATTTTATAATATATTTTAATATACTTTTATCTTTTTAATTACATATATTAAACCGATAATCCGCTTCCCGTCCGAGGAATCACAGAAGGAATATGAATCTACGCCTTTGAGCCGATTAAAATAAGATTTGAGAATGGCAAGGCAGGCATAAGAGAGCATGTCTTGTCTCTTTGAGCTGCACTGTATTTTGGGAATGCTCACCACATCGCCCATCGACAGCTGTGCAAAGATTTTCCCTTTGCTCGTAGAGCTACAAACCAACATCAATTTTCAATCGCTGGCATAGACATTTGAAAATGTGTGAGTCGGTGGCCTCAACATCATCCCTTTAATGTCAGACACCATTAAAGCCCAATGGTATTTGTCCATCCAAAACTAAATGCAAGAAAAGTGAGATTGCAATAAAATGAAAAAGGTGCAAGGGAAATCCATTACCAAGGATGCCGTGGCACTTGGCCATGGATTTCCCGGCGAGGGCATCGCTGAAATCTATGTGGGGGGTTTCTGTAGCCTGGAAGCATCTTCTCTACAACTCCCACTATTTCCAGAAGCTTCATTCTCGGGTGGGAACGATGACATTCGATTGGCTCTACGCCCTCCTCCTCGCCCACGACACCCTCTCCCGCCCATGCCCCACGACATAGCCTTCTACCTTAGCAGCCCTGGTCACATTAAAGGTCGCTTCTGCACAATCCATTGCAATGTATTATGGCCAAAAACTGCAACTTGTATTCACACAAAGAAGCATAAATTAGTAGTAGAAATGCAGGGACCCTAACATTCGGACATCAAATACAAAATGTGTGGGTTTTTCCCTATCCAGGAGCCATTAACGCTCTTCAAAATGATCAGTTTGAGATCTGTCGCCCGCTCGGCAAGGGAAATGAGAGCCCTCCAATTTATCTTACTTTTCCTCTTTTCTGAAGACTCTGCGAGCAAGTTGATGTGTTAGGCGCAGACTAAGGGTTAAAATGGAAGGAACAACTGGTAGACATATGGTCATCGCCTTTGCATGAAGAATTGAGATAAGGGACATGTGTCCTATTTTGTGAAATATATAGCAGGTGTAATGAAAAGAATTAGACATCTCATTCTCTATTTTTTTGAATGTTATGTACTTTAGGAGACATATTAATTCCAGGTAAGCATAGTTTTCAAAGAGGACTCTTAGTTTTATAGCACTTCTTTCTTCATTGTTTTTTTTGGTATTTTCAATCACACAGTTTTTCTTCACTATTTTTAGTTTTATTGATTAGAATTTAGTAGAATCTTATATATAAATAACAATAAAGTGCTTATTACCGTTCACTGCGTTTTACACTTCCGTTATTTTTACTTTTCCATCTACTCCACTTTTTCGGCTTACTAGAATATATTGCCAGCTAGTCAAAATGTGTGTTGGAATTTATTATTTTGTTTCCCACTAGATTGAAATGGTTTTAGCCATAAAATCATTTTTCCTTCACTGTTTTGATTGTTTGTTTTTCTATTTTTAATATCCTTCACGTTAATCATTTTTTAATGTACTTGCCATTTATATTTTAGTCTGGTCAATTTATTTTTCCATACTCTGCCTCACGTCAATCCACCTGGTTTCCCATATTTATATCCACTTGCTTGGTATTATGGTTTAAAGTTGAAATGGGCAATACATTAATTGAAAAAAATAATTGATTTAGATTATTCAATGGAGATATAGTTTTTAAATAAATATTTAAAAATTAAACAAAAGGGTTGGGGTTATTAACGGGTTTTGAAAATTGAAGATGAGTTTAAGAATAATATTATTACAAGATTCAACTTCTGATATATTAGATTTATTAGAAAAATAAACAATTAGGTATCAGGTATTTAAGTGCTTTTATTTTTTTATTAAAAAAATGCTTTTTCCAAGACATTTTATTGCTAGATCACTTCAAGATTATAGTTAAAAGGATAAAATTGTAATTTAATTTATTAGAAAATAAAATAATACATATAATGGACAAAGGTTTCCACCAAAATATTTAATAATGTTTTTGATCGGTAACATTTTTGGATTTTATTGATATCAAAAGAGGGATTACATCTTTGTGCCAATATTCATGGTTGGTTACCGTTTTGCATGCATATTCTACCCTACCCCATAACACCTAACCGTATAGTCGATATACAAACAAAACAAAAGGGGGCATGAACACCCCACCAAAGGAGACAAAAAGTATAGCCTATACTGACTACCACAAAATACTATAACACCATAGACAAAAACCATAACATGACACCTTCCTGCTTTGCCAACCCTTCATGCCTAATCTTTAAACCATTGTGCTGGCTCCTCCCTCGAGAAATTGGGAATGACATTGTCATCCTGCACTGATCTAGGTATGCCAATGGGAATGGCATCTTTTGAACATCCCTCTCCACGTGAGCCCTCCATTTTCATTGCCTTGCTTCCAGTCTGATAGCGCAGAGGTTGGCCTGGTGCTGTTACACTCTTCCGCAGGGTCATTTTCATAAAGCCCTTCCTTCCTTCTCGCTGCGCCCACACATTCTCCTGCAGAAATGTGACAATTTTCCTCCAACCCTTCTCCACCCGTGGTAAGTGCACTCCTTGTGGGTTTGAAGCAGTCCACATGACTAAAGGCTGAACCGAGGTGTCCCCTCCTCCAATTAGTCTCCACGGTTCGTTCCCCATTTCCAATCCTTTACCCAACACCGCTCTGTCAACGATATCTTCAAAACCCAGCAGCCATTGTGAGTCGACGCTTTCCACCATGACCCTGAGGACCTCCTTGGTTTCTCCCACAGACAATGCCAATGCAACATAGTGAGGCCACGTTCAGGTTGGAATGACGCCTCCAATATGCATCCATGTATTCCAGACCAAACATCTGGTTAAGGCCATCCATGAATTCCTCATCATCAAACATGAAGATATTTTGTAGCCTTCTTGGCGTGATCTTGCCCTCGTAAGCTTGTGTTTGGCTGTCAGACTCCAACTCAAAGTTGGCCTCCATTTCACTTTTGCGTCAATCACCACCAATAATTTTTACATTCCCCTGTTTTAACCGCCTTCAAACAATCTGGAAAGGTGTTATGCACAGGGTAACTATTAATGAGTGCATTAAATCACATGCGATGACATAATGCAACTTGAGTGCCATCGGGTTTTTGTGGTATTTTGATTCTCCTTCGTACCTCAGGTTAGATTTATCACATGGGGTATATCTTCCTCTTTAATCCAACTCAAGACTCCTCAAATCTTCGTGAATTTCATGTTGGGTCCCCAGGGCTGCATTCGCCCCCATGTTAGCCAACTTATTGGCCACCTTGTTTGCTTCTTGATATACATGGGAGACATTGAACTCCTCAAAGTCTTGTAACAGGCACCATATTTGCTTAATGTGTTTGTCAAGGTGCCACGCTTCCATCTTCCCTCTTGAAATTCCATTTATTATAATCTCTGAGTCACCTTCCAGGTGCACTCTTCGAATGCCCAATTGGGCTCCTAAGACTAAAGCCTCCTTAGCCGCTACACATTCAACCACATTATTCGTATCATCTATCAAATGCTTGGCCATAAAGGCAAGAATGTTGCCCTGATGATCTCTTGCAACACATCCGCATCTAGAGATATCCAGATTTCCCCGAGCCGCACCATCAAAGTTTATTTTCACCCATCCTTCCTTAGGTGTTTGCCAAACTGCCTTCCCTCTTTTTAGTTTTGGATTAACCCTACAAAGCCCATTACCAGGCCTATCCCAAAATATTTAATAATTATTCATTATTTTTTTACATATTTTAATTTATATTTGATTCTAATATATTTTGATATTAGATTTAGTTCATTTATTATTTTATAATAATATTTTTTTGAATCTGTATTTTTTTTAATTCAAATTGTGTATACTCAAGAACTCTAGTGGAATGAAATTAATATAAGTGTTGTAAATTGGTGTAGTTTTTAGTAGTGAAATCTAAAATTTATTAACTTTTCCAATCAATTTTAATCTTTACCATTTGATATTACTCATTGTTTGATTGCCTCTGTTTTTAATTGCCTATGTTAATGTTTTCTTTGATTAATTAATAAATTGCAATGCTATAAATTTGGTAACATATGATTTATTATTCAAATTCTAAACTTCATTATATGGGATATCATAGGGAATAAGACTAATTTATAATAAGAAATCTTTGAAAGATAATGTCCAAATATAATACAGAATTGATATTGCCACTTAACGTATGATTACTTTATTGCAACTAAGATTACAAAATTATGTTTCTAATTATCACTATTCAAAATTATAATTACACAATTATAACAAACCATAGAAATGGAACAAAATAAAAATAACATAGAAAAAAAGGCGTAACCATTGCACACTCAGGTGCGATTGCTAGGGGAAAGGACCCAATAACCGACCGGCCCCCCAATAACCGTTATAGTGACCCAGTACCCGCCATAGGGTTTTGTCATAGAGACCCCCCAATAACCAACTTCAAAATGGTCATTTCCTACACACACAAAAACCCAATAAGTGTTAGTAACACGCCCAATAGTCGTGCACCACGACACTATTAAATAAACACTATGGTGCACGGTTATTGGTACAATTTTGTTTCTATTACAATTTTGTTTCTATTACACATCAACTTGCACCAAAAAGGTTACATCATGCTCACATTTAGAAAACACAAACAAAAACAATGGGATTTCTCTAACAATATCAATATATCATAATAAAGTGCACAT
>MU224171.1:5212719-5263201 GCA_018584345.1 Thuja plicata
TATCAATATATCATAATAAAGTGCACATTTGGTGATGGGTGCAATAGCGATCGGTTATTGGGTCTAAAGTGATTATGTTTTGAATATTTTATTGTCACCTATTGGGGGGGTTTGGGGGCGGGTATCAAGGGCCACTTTTAAAATGACACTTTTTGACCACTTTGCGCTCGACAATCTCTACAGAGAGATCGACGAATACCCAAAAGCCGAAACCTTAGCTTTAAGCTTTCGACTCACCTACGGAGACACACTGAAAAAATTGAAGAAATCCGCTTTACGGTTTAGGAATTCTAGGTGCATGAAGTTAGTCTAGGCGGCTATTGGATCCTTTCCCCTAATATAATTTAAAAAAAAAAAAAGTATCTTTTTAATACAAAAGAATAAGAGGGACCACATGATCAGCATCCTCGGGCAAGGACCTCTTTTCGATTCATACGAGCGCCAAAAAAGTTATCTTAATCAAAACGGAGTCAACTCTATGATTATTTTTCATTTTATTAAATATAAAATTTGCTTGATTAACATAATTTTACAGTTGTCAAATAGATATGTCTAACCTGCATAGGTAGGCAGAAGGAAACCCGGCATTTAAGCATATGGGGGTTTGTTTTTAACTGGCCATAGCGCGAATCGAGAGCATCCAAATGGAAGAATGACCCTAATCTCAGTTGGGTCGAGTTTTGAATTTTGCATGGGCAAGTCGATTTGAATTTGCATTCGTGCAGGCAATGGATAATAGTGCATAAAGCAGGAATTACTACTGTATTCACAGGAGCAGTTAACATCATATCAGCCATGAAGGCTTCTTTGAAGCTGAGAGAAGGGCAGAAGCCGCTGGTAAGGGCTAAGATTCCCATTAACATCTTAGGTTTACCGTTGATCTCTGGGATTGCTGCAGGAGATAGCAAAGAGCTGTGCTTGCATCTGGGTACTTTCTGGGACGCAGGCCCTGCTGTAAAACTCGCTTACAAGCCTAATGATACATGGAATCCTTTCAGTATGGTGCTCAAAACGGGAATTGGTGAGTGGGGTTCTCCTTCAGGGGCTGGCTTGGCCATGACCGCAGATATTAATCTCTTAGGTAGGGGAAATCCTTCCTTCTTCTTGAACTTTAAACCCCAATTCGGCGATTTCACAATTAAAAAGTCTGTCAGATCTTCCCTTGTATTGCCCTCAAAGCAATCGGAGGAAGATGGTTTGTTTGGGGCAAATCACTTTCAAGCTCCTTTTATTCCAGAAGCGGTTAAATCTGGTTTAACTGAATCTTCACATTCAAACGAAGCAACCCCATCGAGGTTCCAGATGAACTTCAATGGGTTTGATAATGGGAGCTTAAAAGGCAGGGAAGAGGATGGCGACATAGAAAATGGCACAGTGAGTCCCCATCCATCAGAAACTAAAACTGGGTTTGCTTTAAATATGGCTGAAAATAAATCGTTACACAAGTATCAGATTGGAGAAACTCTGAAGGAATTGAAATCTGTGGGTCGCGAAAAATTGCTAGAGGGTTTGTCTCTGACTGCACACAGCAGGTTCCCTGTGAGAAAGCATGCTATTGTTCAATTTAGATGGGGGGTCAAGCTACCTCTTGATTTTCTCAACGGATGGGAAGTAGGCAATCAGTCTGGTTTATCAACGCTTAAATTGCCTTGCCTCTTTCTGGAGAAGGTTAGTATTGAGAATGTTAAACACATGAAAAGTGCAAGAAAGGGAAGCCCTTTTGTCGGTTCGCAACCTACCTTGGAAAGTCTGATGTTGCCTGTAATAAGGGAGGAGGCGAATGAGCTTGCTCATATCACGGGCATTTGCTACTCGATGAAGAGACAGCTTCATATACTGCAGGCTGAAAACAGAGTGTTGAAGAAAGCTATGGAGGATATGAGCTCTGAGCTTGAGCACAAGGGAATTAGAAAGTCTAGTGATAATTTTCCCAATTCAGAGGCCAGTTCATGGCAGAAGCCCCTTGAAAGATCTTTCGAGAAGGACAAAGTGATGGAAGAAAAGTATAGAGAAAGTGACAAGAAGAAGAATGGCACAAGGGACAATTTTAAAAGGGAGAGCAAGGCACCAAATGGTGGATTTGGCAATGAAATTCCAACCAGTACAGGGAACTCAGCAGTGGATGTTAGTGAAGAGCTCAAGAAAGCTATTAGGGGTGCTTCTTGAAGCTTAGGTGGCAAGTAAAACACTGGTTAGGGTGAGTTAATTTTCTGCCCATTAGCTTACTAGAGGCAGAGCTAGATAGTTGCTTTCTGATACAATTTTAAGCTTATGTTTACTTGAGCACTTGGAATAGGCTTTCTAGATCCAAGGTAAGACTTCATGAAGTTAGTTAAATCCTATCTTCTTATCTCCTACATATTCAGTTTTACATTTTGTGAATAATTTGAATGTTTTAAATAAATTTGAACAGCTTTGTTTTAATGCACATTTTTTTTCATTTCCTTTGACGTTAGGGAATTTTTCTTTTAGGAGTGAGATCCCCCTTAATTTTCTCAAAAGTAATTTAGAACTCTCTTGTTTTCCTTACCAAGCCTTCTGTTTCTGGGGAATGAGAACATTCTTCTCTATTTGGTACCTTAAAATACTTTTTTTTAATCTATTATTTCTGGATGTTTTGCAGCTGGATACATATAATTTCTGTTTCTGTATAAGACAAGTATTTAGGTTAGCAGTTAGGACTTTCTAACAACGTTATCATAATCTTAGTGAATTTTAGCTTTGTGTGGATGTTGTTACCTTCTGATTACATGAATTGAAGGAGTAGAGAGATTGTTCAGGATGTGAAATAACACAGTGTGTCTATTTAGCCAATAAGATGGCACTGCTTTGAACAAAACATGTTGTGCACTAAAAGTAAATATCATAATAGAACTTTGTTGTGGGGTGGTCCCATGAAGTGTGCTTCCCAAATTTTCTCACCAGGCATCTTCCAGCAAAATGCAGAAGTCTCTTGCAGTTATTCCCATGAAATTTCTGCTATATGCTCTTAGGACCACTATCTGGATTGTGGTCCATACATGAATTTTGTTAATTTTTGCTTGAAAGTGGTCATAAAGTTTCTCCAGAAATTTTTACTGCATGTGTACTGTTAGCTGCTGGATGCATTTAACCCTCTTTCTTCTTTTTCTACTAGAAGTTTTTTCTTTAATCAGTAGCCACACCTATTTTTAATTGGAGATTTCATGTTAACAATTCTTGGACTAAGTCACCTTACATTGGATCGGATGGGGCTTTGAAAACTTGGACCATTAGCCCTACCCATGAGACTTCTCTTTTACTTGTATTGTGTCAAATGCCAGCTGAAGCTCTGATATCAGATGCAACAATTGGACCTTAAATAACTTGGTGCAAGTGCAATACATTGTGAAATATCACTATAGCCATGGATTAAAATGAACTTTGTGATAAGTTGTTTTCAGCGAGTTGTGTGAGAATTTACTGCCCTTTGAGGTGAAACTGTGAAAGGACAAGGCCTTTGGCTTTTGTTGTTAATGTTTTGAACCAGAATAGCAGAGAAACAAAAGATTCTTAACACGAAACATGCAAGAATATATGACACAAAAAGACACTAATATTTATCCTGGGAAAACCCTCCAACTTGAGGGGAAAAACCCAGTCACACAAGAAATAATGCTTTATTGATAAAATAATAGAGATCAGTGTACAATGCTTCAAACTGAACTAGCAATCCATCTACTACACAAAACCAGCAATATAATGCGTGTCTAATACCCAATCGATGCACAAGACAAAGTAATATATAGAAGACTCGACTCTTCATCTTCGAAACTGAAGACTCTTTACATTCCAAGCACAAGCCACTTCATTTCAAATGGATGTCTCTTCACATTTCCATGCAAGTCTTTTCAATTTCCAAATGCAAGAGCCTTCGCATTTCTTGAACAAGTGATTTGCCTTCAGGAGAAAGATAACTCCCGATGCTATATAACATCAACACTCCCTCTTAGCTAGGGAGGTATCTTTCCAGATTCTCATGTCATGGATTCTCTCAACATGACCCTCACAATGGCTACACCCATTGTGAGAAAACGAAAAACTTTATCACGGATTCTCTCAATGTGATATCGTCATCTCAACATGACGTTCACCATGGCTACTCCTAGAGGGTGAATAACACAAGAGCTAAGTCATGGAGTCTCTCACATGACATCCACCATAGCTACTCCCAGACGGTGGATCCACCATAGCTACTCCCAGAGGGTGGAACAAGGGCTTTCACCTCAAACTTCGAGATAGCACCTCAAATTTCTCTCTCTCGGAGAAGAACTCATTAACAAGGGATTGCACCTCGAACTTCTCCCTCTCAGAGAAGAACTCATTGACAAGGGATTACACCTCGAACTTCTCCCTCTCAGAGAAGAACTCATTAAAACATATAAAATATCATTTGAATGCTGAGACTCCCTCTCAACTTAGACTCCCGCTCAAGAGGGGCTCCAATGTTTATCACAATACCAGGAAATTGGCTCCAATGTTTGTCCAACAATGAGCTTTTGCAGTCACACTGCTACACAAGCTTGCTGATCCTCTGCAAAGGACTTGGCATTCTACATCCGCCACTCAAGCTCCCTCCGAATCTGATTTCTGCAGCTGAATAGTCTCCCTCTGAATGTCATTTCTTCCTCTTCGAAGAAACTAATTGCAATGACAATCTGAATAGGTTCTTTTCTGTTTAATGAAGTTATGTGCCATCAATTCAGTCCCATGGCTACAAGCAATGTTCCCATGTTCATTTCTATAGCCTGCATGACTTTGCATGTAATCTCTCATCATCTTGTTGCTTCTCAATCCATCCTGGAAGAATTTTTATAGAGATTAGCAATAGTTCACAGAATCAAACTATTCATAAAGAGAAAATATACAGATCAATGCTAAAAGCATACATGATTCACTATTCTCAATATTATAGCAAGAATTAACTATATAAAATTCATGATCAATATTCAAATTCTTATCTCTTTATTGCCTAAATTTCCTCACAAGCCACCAATAGATCTTTTGCCATCACACAGTTATAGAGAATGAAAAATTTGAACACCAGTACATCTGCTATCCTCATAGACATGAATGCCAAACATGTAAGCATAGACAAACATGATAGCATCGTCCCTGTCCAGGTAAGAAGCTTCATCATAAATTCTACCCTCCAATGCTCTTTAGCTACACATTCTCATATGAATCCCTCATTTTGAACAGCATATTCAACTCCCATTAGACATTACGATTCTTCTAGAATCCAATTGTTCTATTCTGGTTCGGATCGTTTCCTTAGACCCGCTCTGATACCATGTTAATGTTTTGAACCAGAATAGTAGAGAAACAAAAGATTCTTAACACAAAACATGCAAGAATATATGACACAAAAAGACACTAGTATTTATCCTGTAAAAACCCTCCAACTTGAGGGGAAAAACCCAGCTGCACAAGAAATGATGCTTTATTGATAAAATAATAGAGGTCTGTGTACAATGCTTCAAACTGAACCAGCAATCCATCTACTACACACAGAACCAGCAATATAATGCGTGTCTAACACCCAACCAATGCACAAGACAAAGAAATATATAGAAGACTTAACTCTTCATCTTCGAAACTGAAGACTTTACATTCCAAGCACAAGTCTCTTCATTTCAAATGGATGTCTTCACATCTCCATGCAAGTCTTTTCAATTTCCAAATGCAAGACCCTTCGCATTTCTTGGACAAGTGATTTGCCTTCAGGAAGAAGATAACCCCCGACGCTATATAACATCAACATTTGTAACTTGCTTTTCCAAAGGAAGCCTTAAAAATTGGTTTACATGGTGACAAACTCCCCCAAAAATGCTAACTGCTAGCCACACAAATTTACCATGTGATTTAGCTGTGCAAAAATAGATTCAGGATAAACCTCCTCGTGGAAGTTGGTCTCCAAGTTTGGGAGTAGAGCAAATAAAATATTCTTTTGCAGATGATATAAGTGAGAACACAGTTGACAGGGAAGAGAACATTATTATGGTACTAGGGAGTACAAGGAATACAAAATTTGTTGAGTTTTTGGGTAGCTGCAAGATAGATCTCCTACTCGCATTGATGCTCTCTGTTTCTTCCTAGCGCAGTCTATGTTGGCATCATGAGGTGTCTACAGTTATGGTTGTTGGATTTAGTCTCACTAGTGCAATGGTTCTCATATTTACTACATTCCTATTTTGTAACTGATGAATATACAATGACATGTCATCGTGATCTCTTGATGTTGCTTTTGGTCATTCCTTAGCATGGAGATGTCGTTAGCTGTATCGTCTGTTTAGTATGATGTGGATACCGTCAGTGATCATGTAACAGTAGACTCTTGGCCTTCCGCAAGTGGCATCTTTTGTCACTTTTCTGTGTCGTTTGATTGGAGAATCGGTTAAAATCAAATATTATTATTATTATTTTGGGCACTAAGGAGTAGTGGCTCTTGTTTTCGAGTTTGCGGTGTAAGACACGTGAGCTTTAGTTTTTGGTGTCGTTTTGGTTCTGGAATCAAGATTCTTTCATTATATACCTGATCAGACTTTCAGCTGTGCGAGAGACTGTATTTTTTATGTAATTTCGCTGAATGTATGCGTAGTAGAAGATTTTCCATTGCATGTGCGATATGTGTTTGATCGATATAATGATATTGCATTTGTAAGTCTTTATGTGATAGACGTATCTGAGAGATATGCATATAGAAATCTTGTCTTATTCTGAGTTTGATCAGAGGCTTATTGACTGACTGGTGAAAGTCTTCAGCATAAGCAAGAGTTTATTGTATCTGTCTTGAAGTACTCAATAAAGGGATCTATTTTTCGGGTGTGGCTGGGTTTTTCCCTCGAGTAGGAGGGTTTTCCCAGGATAAATGATCGTGTCATCTGTTCATATGCTTTTCTGGTTTTCTGTATATTGCATCTATATATTCTGGTTCGAAAACATGAACAAAATTAACCGCAGTTTGTTCCTAACTTCATGGCCTTGTTGGTTTGCAGGCTAATTTTACTGACAGTGTTTGAATGTTTTTTTTAATATTTGAAAATAGTTTACAAATATTGCTCAAAGAGCAGCTTTAATACCAAGGATACAAAATCGTGTGTTGGAAATTATAACTAGAGTAGCAAGGCTCTAAGCTCTCATATTACCAACCTATAAGAACAAAACAGTTAAATCTTCATAAACTATAACACTATCAAAGATAAGACGGTCTTCAAAAGCATATTCAATATAAAAAAACTAAATATCCTTCTTATCTTTCTCTTCCAATTCCTCAGCTCAATGATTGTATGGATTTTCTAAGCAATGACTACAGTGTACCTGGGGCATTTCCCGACCCACCATTTTGGAAATGAACACAATGATGTTATCATGTTATCCAAATTATCAAGATCATCTATGTCTATCACATCAGCAGAATCTGACACAATTGCACCAACCCCTTCAAATTTACCTTTCTGGACCAAGTGACAAATATTGGCACACTTGATGTCACATGCAGACAAATCCACCTGCACACAGACCTGCAAGTAGCTTTTGGAATGTCCGTAGATTGGGGTTTAGATTCAATCCAAGGTCTCAAGCAAGAAGGATATACAATCTTGATTTGAATACTATCCTTTAGGTAATCTTTTACCCAATCTTTACGGAGATCGATGCCTGTCAATTCATATCCATCGTAGAAGTCAGCAACTGCTCAGTTGTTTGCTTGGAAAACCAGTGTTTCCCTACTAGGCCACAAAAATCATAATATTTCTGTAGACGAGAAACAATTGTTCTTGTACTACTTGGCTTAATGACAGTTCTCAAAGCAACCAAACAAAATTTTCCACCAAGATACAGATTGAACCCCAACCTATTTGGCACAAAAATGCTCAAAACAATTCCAAACTGTTTTGGCAGAAGGACACTCGAAGAAAAGGTGCTTAAAGGATCACAAGACCCACATATATGAAATATCCCCAATGTGGGACTACCACTTTCATTATCAAAACTGAAAAACACTTGTTTCTGAACTTAAAGAGTATTGTATTATTGCTGTTAGTCTCAGACCTGATATACTTGTTTGCACAACGCTTTATTGCGGACAACTTAATAAAAATCAATTTAATTGATTGTCACCTTAAAATTGGGGACATTACAATGTAAGACAAATTTCTAGCAGACCCAAGAATTTGATTCACAATAATAAAATACTCTTTATTTATTGTGACCAAAGACTTTAATACCTTTATTAAACCATTCAAGGGCAGAACATCCCGTAAGCAGAACAAGGGACTTGCCATCAATTTCTGTGGACCACCATATAGATCTAAACGGGCAAAAAGATCATTTTTGATATCTTTAACAGTCCAATCCAGAAAGGAGCCAAAAATCACTGAATCCCTAATATTTTTGCTAAAGTTGCCAAACGATAAGTTCACCAGATAAAGACCCTTGTGGAAGGATTAACCAATAAGAAAACTATCCTTAACATTGTCTCTTATCAGGATTTTCCAAGGCTAACAATCATCGAGAGCCTAAAGAATCCATTTGACAGCAAGAGATACACCTTGCAAAAACAAAATTTTAAATTCCAGAGTCCATACTCCCTTTCAGTCTAGGTCTGCAACAAATGTTTCTATTAACAACATGCCTTTTCTCACCAGCTTTATCATCACCAAAGCTTTACTATAACCAAAGATAAGATCTAAACAATTTCTCTAGTTGATTCACATGAGAAGTGCATTCTAACCAAGCAGAAGAAAAAGAATTAGGAAAATGAAGAATACTCTTTTGCGCAGACTTGGAACCTTCTACAAATAGACAAAAAAATATCTTCCTATTTAGAGATCTTCTTAACAACTTTTCAATCACCCATGTGCATGTGCCTTTCAAAAGAAGGAGAAAAAACAAAAGGAATGCCATGGTATCTAATTTGTTTATATGGTCCACCCAGTTCCCGACCCTTGTCAACCATCCAATAATGAGGTCTATCCTTCCAAATACGATAGTTGATTTGTTTTAAAAACAGATTTAGATTCAGTAGTAACACATTAACAATCTAGCCTGTTTTTCAAGTTCACAAAGATTCTCATCAATACTAAGAAATAAGACTGTATTATTTGTAAACTGACACCGCATATTTAGTTTATTAGTTAGTTTAAGATAACATAGGAACCTATGTTGCAGGGTTTGTACCCACAGGTACTGTACCCGGTGCGGGTGCCCACGTGGTTCGGGTGCATCTGTGGGTACGTGCTGGGGGCGCACAGGGTGTGCGCCCAGCACTGTGGGTGCGCCACGATGCGCACACCTGCACACCCACAGTGCTGGATGTGGACCTGGGTGCACCTGCGAGCCTAATTTACAAAAGTGGGCCCAAAACTTAATAAAAAAGCATTTTATTTTAATTTTTTTCGGTTACCGGCTAGAGCAGAATCAGAAAGAAAGCGTTCAGAAGATGTTATTTTCTTGGCACGATAAGCAAGTAGTCTTAAAAAATATCGGTGGTGGCAAATTTAATAATGCTTTGTCCGGTTCTTTTGAGTTACATATTTGTTATGTCTTTCAGTATTTCAATGATTATAATATCCGATGGAAATGATCTGGCACTATCAATTTAGGAGTTACAAACTTATTTGTAACTTCTTTATAACCATGCAATAGGAGAAGCTTCTAATAAAGGAGGCCCAAGAAACTTGAAAAAGAGAGAAGTGTGTGTGGGCTAATAATATTTTTGGAGAAAAAATAATAATCTATACCCGCGTTATGAGAGTGAAATTATCACAAGATTGATATGTGCAATTATTTTCTTAGAGAATTTTTATTCAGATACACATATGTGGAACAAATAATTTATCTTGGATACATAAAGCAACAGCCGTAGATTTAGTTTTACAATTTTGTATATATCTCATACACACACACATGGACCTATACGCACCCAAACACCTAAATTTTTTGTCAAGACACCCATGTATCGGGTTCGCCTGCTCGCGCTCGTCTCCGTACCCACACCTGTAACTTAGATAGAAACTTTCTTGTTAGCGTTTTAGAAAGTTTCTATTTTGTTCTTAGTTATTCTCTATATAAGGAGACTTCGTCTCCATTTTGTAATCACTCGTTTGTGAGTAATGAAATATTGTAACATGGTATCAAAGCAGGTCGATGGGCTTCTTTAAGATTTGGCAAACTTTTTAATAAAAAAATCGTAGCCTTTTATGAAGAAATGACTTTGCAAATTCATTGGCGGATTCGAAGATTTTTTGTTGAAAATTGTGACCCTGGTTGAGGGTTTTGGTTGTGCAATTTCCTAGTTTGAGCAAAAGTCTGCAAATTTCGTGGGTTGCATGTTGCTTGCATGTGCTGTTTAGCAAACGAAGTGTTTTCTGTTTTACCCCACGATGAAGTTTGGCCGTTTTCTGGGATTTTACCACGCGAAGTCTGGTGTTTTGCCGCGTGAAGGTTTTTTCATAATTTTTCCCCCAAAATTCTTGGAGGATTTTATAATTTGTCCATTAAAAATTAATGTGGGTTTTGTGTGATTTTTTGCCTCAAAAATCATTTTCTAAAAGGGTTTTACTGTTTTTCTTAAAAAATGAAGTTTTGTATTCTGATCCTGTTTGCCCCGTAGGCTCAATGTTTAGAACATAACAGAATGCAAGTAAAGTATAACAGTAAGCATATGCACAATGTATAGAGAACTCACACATTTCTATTCACTGATCACAAAATTATTACAATGTATGTTCAAAATACCATACCAACTTTCTAACACGACATAACCTCTCGGAGATAAGTACAATGATATATATGGGGGTGTCAAGTGCCAACCGTCGGCAACCAGCGACCAATTGCCGACCCCTCGACAACAGACGACTACTAAATATCCTGACAACATCATCCTGCCAAAAAGAAAGTTGTCTTCGGACGACACAACAAAATGGGGAATACAACTATACATAAAAGAAATCAGGGAGTTGGGGGCCTAGAGAGCGTCCCTGATGAGGAAGGCGCGGGTGGTGTAGATACCGCCAACTGTTCTCTCAACTGTTGGATCTGCTGAGTTCGTCGTTGCAAATCCCTCTCGGCTAACGACTGTCTCTCCCGGGTGGTCTTCACCATAAATATTGCCTTCATAACCTCCTTGTGTTTCTTATTAGTCTCCTCCAGTGTTGCAATAAGGCGAGTCTCCACTGTTGCCCGCTCAGCCTTCTCGTGGTCCAAATGCTCCTTCAAGGCTACCATCTGAGCCCTCTGCTGAACTAGCTCATCCTCTACCATCTGGAGTTGAATGACTAACTCCTCCCAAGCTGCAATAGCTGCCACCCGCTCGGCCTCTGCCCTTGCTGCTAAATGCTGGGCCCTCTTGAGCTCATAATACCCATCCGAGAATGCCTGCTCAACCCTCCTTAACAAGGAGTGAGTCCTCTCCCCTACTGCCACCTGAAGCCTCCAATCCTCCAACATGGCATCTATCTCCGTAGCAAGCCATCCTCGGGAGTCAAAACATCGCACAAACTCCTCAACACAACCCCAGTAGCAAAAGCCAACTGGCGCTCCACTACCTGATCCATCATCTTACGAGCCTGTTCCTGCACAGAAGTTGCCATCCTTCGCACACCCGCCTCCATCGCTACCAAAAATTGCTCGAGGGTGCCCAACTCATCGTGAGTCTTGAACACCGCGTGCGCCTCTCCCTGTACTGCCATCTCATGTGGAGGATCCAACTCCAATTCCCTCGGGTGGGTACTCCCTTCGTCCAAGTCCACAATATCAACAATGTCATGTTGTGGCAATTGCTCTCGCTATTGTGGTGAGAGAGGGGCAGGACCAATGGGTGCTATGGGAGTCACTTGATAGCGGTTCAACCAAGCATCCATGGTCGCATCTGGGGTCTCCAACTCAACTACTGCATCTCAGGGCATCTCTTGAGTGCCTGCTAGCTGTTCTATGGCCTCAAGTCCTGGCTCCATGACCTCAACTACTGGCGATACGGGCTCAACTGCACTAGGAGGTGTCAGGGTGGGTGGCGTCTGCAATTGCCCAAACCTTGGCACAGGTATGGCTTCAACAGTCACACCTGAAGTAGTATGTAGGGTCAATTGATTGTCAACATGTAGTAGGGATGGAGCAAAGACAACTCGCATACCCTCTAGTGCAAGTCCACCGGAAGGTGTGACACCACCCGATGGTGTAGGGGTACTTGATGGCACAACACAACCCGATGGTACGATACTCGATGGTGTGACTCCTGCAATGCCCTCAACTCCCTCCTCTTCGTCTAATGCATCTGCCTTAGTAGGGCCACTCGCCTCCCCTCAGCTTACCAGACAGAAAGTATCGCTTCCTCCGCTAACCCTTGAAGAAATATCCTCAGACTCTTCTTTGCTGGTGTTGTTTTCCTCATTTGACTTCGTCTTAGTTTCTGATGCAACTATTTGGTGCCTACGCTTCCTGCTGGGCTGAGCATCATCGCCGACTGTGAAAGTGTCCAAGTGCATCCAGTAAAATATGGGCAGTCGGGAAGGGTGCACACAACTCTATGGGTGCAATTGACCATATTGGTTGGGAGGTACCTGCGTCTGCACAACATCCAAGAAAATTTTAATAGCATGATAGGGCATGTAGAAGGTTTTGTGCTGTAATGTCATAAACTCATGAATCTGCTTTGCTAGCCCGGACGCCCAATCATACACTGTGCCATTGCATAACTCATTCATCAAACCAAGCAACAACACTGCAGTATCCCAAACTCGGCTAGCTCTCGTCAACTAGCTCTTCATTACGTCCAACAAACACCTCCACTCCCCATGTGCAATAAATGATTTCTTCAAGCCACACTCCTTGCTCATTTGCGCCACTCTCCCACTCGGCCGGTGTCAAATCACCTCAACAGACCAAACATAGGAGTTTTTGCTTCTCCGCAATCATCTTCGTGGCTGATTTATCAATCTTTTGACCCTGTCTCGGAATGCTGAACACCTGCGTGAATACATGAATTGAGAATGAAATTGTGATTGTACACTGTCGATACTCAAAGACTGAATCTTGATTATTTCTATCATATGTAGTAATCATGGCTCTTAGGGGTATCTCGAAATCCCGAATGGGAAACACTGGCATCTGAATGGCCGAGTGCACTCCTGCGCGCCAGAGGGCTTCTTTGATCAGGTGGTCATCTGCTGTCTCCTACCAACATGTATGGCATTTAGTGTCTTTCAAACCCTCAAATGTAATGGTGTCAACTATCACCTTCTCGTAGCCATCCTTATGAGTCTAAATCTTGGCCTGTGCTTTCTTTCCCGTCGCAGCCTTCCCTGAATCTATCTTGCCTACAACTCTTATCCCAGATGGCAATGTTCGACCAATCTTCCCTTTGTCCATCATAATAGATGCATTTCGAGATTTTGACACATTCTCGTGTTGCAATAATTGGTTGCTTGGTAACTGTTGTAACTGTTTAAGCCAATCGTTTTTCGCTTTTCCAGACTCCATTAACCGTCTTGTATTCATACAAAGTCAATAAATATAATGTGCATACAAACCCTTGTTCCTCCTCTGTAGGGTCTCAAACCGTATGATATCTTCTATTGCCGTACGTCATACGACCTTTCAACCCCTACGAACTATCTCTCTACACCATACTGGCTGCTTCATGGCCTCAACTGCTCGCTGTACGAGCTCAACTGTACTAGGTGTCAGGGTGGGTGGCGTCCGCAACTGCCCAAACCTTGGCACAGGTATGGCTCTAATAGTCACACCTGAAGTAGTATGCGGGGCCAATTGACTGCCGACATGTCGTAGGGCTGGACCAAAGACAACTCACATACTCTCTGGTGCAAGTCCACTTGAAGATGTGACACCACTCGATGGTGTAGGGGTACCCGATGGCACAACACAACTTGACAGTACGGTACCTGATGGTGTGACTCCTGCAATACCCTTGACTCCCTCCACTCCATCCAATGCATCTCCCTCGGTAGGGCCACTCGCCTCCCCTCGGCCCACCAGACAGAAATCATCACTTTCTTCGCTAACCCTCGAAGAAATATCCTCTGACTCCTCTTTGTTAGTGTTGCCCTCCTCAACTTACTCCGTCTCAGTCTCTGATGCAACGCCTTGGTGCAAGTCCACCCGAAGGTGTGACACCACCCGATGGTGTAGGGGTGTACCCAATGGCACAACACAACCCGATGGTGACTCTTGCAATACTATCGGCTCCCTCCTCCCCGTCCAATGCATCTCCCTCAGTAGGGCCACTCGCCTCCCTTGGACCCACTAGACATAAAGCATCACTTCCTTCGCTAACCCTTGAAGAAATATCCTCCGACTCCTCTCTGCAGGTGTTGCCCTCCTCAACTGACTCCATCTTAGTCTCTAATGCAACTATCTGGTGCCTACGCTTCTTGCTGGGTTGAGCATCGCCGCTGACTGTTAAAGTGTCCAAGTGCGTCCAGTAAAATATTGGTGGTCAGGGATGGTGCACATGGCTCTGTGGGTGGAACTGACCATACAGGTCAGAAGGTACCTGCGTCTGCACAACATCCAAGAAAAGTCTGATAGCATGATATGGCATGTAGAAGGTTTTGTGCTGTAATGTCATGAACTCATGAATACGCTTTGATAGCCTGGATCGTGTAACCCATTCATCAAAACAAGCAACGACACTACAGTATTTGAAGCTCGGTTAGCTCATGTCAACCAACTCTTCATGACGTTCAACATACACCTCCACTCACCAGGTGCGATAAATGATTTCTTCAAGCTGGGCCCCTTGTTCGCCTGCGCTACACTCCCACTCGGTTGGTGTCAAATCACCTCGACAAACCAAATGTAGGAGTTTCTGCTTCTCCTCCGCAGTCATCTTCGTGGCTGATTTTTCAATCTTTTGACCCTGTCCGGGAATGCCGAACACCTGCTCGAATGCATAGACTAAGAATGAAACTGTGATTGTACATTGCTGATACTCAAAGATTGATTCTCGATTATTTCTATCATATGTAGCAATCATGGCTTTGAGGGGTATCTCGAAATCCCGAATAGGGAACATTGACATCTGAATGACAGAGTGTACTCTTGCGAGCCAGAGGGCTTCTTTGATCGGGTGGTCTTCCGCTGTCTCCTACCACCATGTATGACATGCAGTGCCATTCAAACCCTCGAATGTAATGGTGTCAACTGTCGCCTTCTCGTGGCCATCCTTTTGAGACTGAATCTTGGGCCGTGTTTTCTTTCCCTTTGCAGCCTTCCTTGAATCCATCTTACCTTCAACTCTTATCCCAGATGGCAATGTTCGACCAATCTTCCCTTTGTCCATCACAATAGATGCATTTCGTGATTCTGGCACATTCCCGTGTTGCAATAATTGGTTGCTTGGTAATTGTTGTAACTACTTCCGCCAATTGTTTTTCGCTTTTCCAGACTCTACTAACCCTCTTGTATTCATACAAAGTCAATAAATATAATGTGCGTACAAACCCTTGTTCCTCCTCCGTATGGTCGTGTCTTTGTGCCATACGTTTTTTTGGCTCGTCTTCTGCCTTGCCGTACAATCTATTATAATATGCTGTGCGGTGTTTTTTTCTTTTGCGTGCGGTTTACCTCCATACGGTGTTTTTATTGCCTTGTCGTATGGTTTTTAATGTATGTTGTACAGTTTTTATGCATGCCGCATGGTTTCTTTATTCAGACTATGCCATCTATATGATGTCTACTTCTACTGTGCGGTTTTCTCAATCGTTGTACGGGCACCATACGATCTCTTATTGCTGTACGGTTATTTGCCCTGTACGATGAGTTCTACATTTTTTTTTTAATAATTATTACCTCTGGTTTGGCCTTCCCACTCGAACTGGGTTGTCTCGTTGCCTCCTTTAATGAAACAACTTCAATTTCGACCCATTCAACGGTTCTCTGATTGGCTGACCATCTAGAGGTGATAACTTTATTGCTCCATTGTCCTCGACTTCTTGAATTTTATAGGGACCCAGCCATCGGACCTTGAACTTACCCGACTTTATTTTGTTGCGGCCATTATACTTTAACACTAATTGACTTGGACTGAAATTCATACGCTGAATGTGTTTATCATACCACAATTTCTGGCATTGTTGGGCTGCCTTCGTCGCCCACTGAGCCATCATTCTTCACTCATTCAGCTTACACAATGCGTACAACCTTTCTCGCAAGCTTTCCATATCTCCAAGCTGATTCTCGATGGCTATACACGGACTAGGTACCATGGACTCCACAGGTACACAGACTAGGTACCGTGAACTCCACAGGTACAATTGCTTCCTGGCCATACATCAGTTGGAAGGGTGTCTAGCCTGTTGTGACCTTATATGTGGTTCGGTAGGCCCATAGTACAGATGAAAGCCTTTCGTCCTAGTCCTCCTGTTCAACACCACATGACTTGTATATCACCAAGACCAATATCTTATTCGTGGCTTTTGCTTGCCTGTTTGCTCTCGAGTAATAAGGGCTCGACAAGGAAGGAAAGATTTTGAACTTGGTTGTTTAAGAGTTTAACCACACGGTTTACAAAATGCCCCCCTCGGTCGCTCGTCAGTTGGATTAGAATGCTATACTGGGTGATGATTTGCTCGTATATAAACCTTGCCTTGCTTAAGGCTGAATTGTCTGATAGTGCTTGTGCTTCAGCCCACTTAGTTAGAGACTCCGTCGCCACAACAATGTACCGACACCTCCGCGCCTTTAGTGGCCCTATAAAGTCCAATCCCCATCATTCGAACAACTTCTGTGCATGCAAGGGATTTAGGGGCATAAAGTCTCTTTTAAGTGGTTTGCCTACCCTCTGGTAGGTGTCGTACCCTACGACACATTCACGAGCATCATTGTATAGTGTGGGCGACCATAATCCCGCGAGCAACACCTTTAGGTCGTGGTGTCTGGTCCCATGTGGCCTCTTGCGAGTCCTTCGTGTGCCTCTTTCAACACCCCTAGGATCTCTTCTTCCATTACACATCTCCTCAAGACTTGATTGGGTCCCATTTTATACAACAAACCATTAATGAACTGAAATGTGTGACTTTTGAGGACCAACTTCCTTCTCTCTCATAGCGGCATGTCCCTCGGGAAACACAAAGTTGACAAATACTCCTTGATGCTAGTGTACCATGACAGTAGTGCAGCTATCAAGAAAAGGTAAGCGTCGGGAAAGTCATTGTTCACTCCATCTGGTGGCTCTCTCGACTTGAGCCGTGATAGCTGATCAACAATTACATGGCTTCTTCCCGATTGTACAATGATTGTAAAGGTAAACTCGTGGAGTAGGAGTAGCCACCTGCTGATCCTCCCTTGAATAATGGGTTTATTCACTAGGTACATTAACACCTGGTCGTCCACATAGAATGTGAACGAAGTTGCCAGCAGATAGAGCTGGAACTTCTGTACAGTGTAGACCATCCCGAGGGCTTCCCTCTTGGTCGTACTATAGTTTCTTTTCGCCTTTGATAGCAACTGACTTGCGAAGTAGATGGGGTGATCTAACCCATGCTCTCCCACCTGTGCTAGTGTGGCACCGATAGCATAATTTGATTTGTCGACGTGTATGTGGAACTCTTTGTCCCAACTCGGGTATGCTAGAATAGGTGCAGCCACCAGCCTCATCTTGAGTTCCTCAAAGGCCTCTCCTTGTGCGGTCTCCCACGTGTACGACTCTCCCTTCTGTGTCAGCGTGTCCATGTCTCGAGGGTAGGAAATCTGGGTGAAGTTCTTGATGAACTTCTGGTAAAATCAGATGTGTCTGAGAAAGGACTTTTCTCCTATTACATCCATCAGGGGTTCCATCTCAATGATTAGTCTCACCTTATCCGATTTGTCTTCAATTCGACCTTGCACACAATATGGTCGAGCGGTTTCCCCTGAGGCACCATAAATCGACATTTCTTTGGTTTCAATGCTAGCTGGGCTTTCCAACACCGTTCCATGCATTCTCTTAAGGCCACCAAGTGGGTGTCTTGTCCATTGTATATGGACCAGTCGTCTAAAAAGGCCTTGAAGTTCCCTACAAACATCTTGTCAAAGATATGCAGGATTATCCGCAATAGAGATCTGGTTGTACCCTGAGAATTCGTCGATGAAGGAGTACATTTTGTGTCCTGCCACCTCCTCGAGGATACTATCCATGAAGGGTATCAGGAATGGGTCCTTGATGGTGACCACATTTAGACATCAGAAGTCCACACAAATGCGAACTTGATTTGCCTCCTTTTTCAATGATATCACGATAGGTAAGACCCACTCACTTGTCTGCACCCAAAATATGATGCCTGCTTCCAACATTCATTCTATCTCCTCGTTCACTTTCGCCACATAATTCTTGTTTATACTCTACAACCTTTTCTACACCAGTTGGGCTCCTGGTACAACCAGAATCTTGTGAATGCATAGCTCCGGAGGTACCGCCTTTAAGTCCTACGTCCACGCAAATGCATACTTATACTCCATATAAATCTTGAAGGCTGCTGCCTTCAGTACTAGATTCCAGTCGTCACCGACTAGAATATTCCTCAGACTTACTTCGTCACCCAAGTTTGTCATCTTAAGTTTAGGGTCCTCATACCGTATGGGTTTGCCCTTATCAAAATGGTGCGCCAGAGTCTCATTAACTTAGGCCACCCCTTATTTATACTCTCCATAAAAAGGTGAAAACATGTCTTTTTCCCCTGACTCTTCTTCTACCTGCAACATGTTACATTCCAGATGGAAGAGCTTGTAATCCTCTATTTTCCAGTGGAAGAGCCCATTCAACGAGCCTGTCTCAGCTTCCGAACAACCTTCCAATTCCAGAATACCTTCATCGTTTAACTCCATTGGCCATTTGTTTTCATCTATTCCCGTAGGCTCTCCCTTCGACTTGGATTCCGAGGAGGATGCCAACTCCTCGCTCACCACTTGCGTTCTTAGGTCAATAACAAACTTCCGCCCTCCACTCTCCATGGATAGCGTATTTCGCTTCTAATTGTGATTTACCTTCGCAGTGATGAGCCACCCTTTCTTGAGGATCGCATCGTAGCCTTTCTTCTTTAGGCGGATTATTAAAAAATCCAGAATGAAGGGTTGTGTACCTTTTGTGCCATTAGGGTTTCGATAGACTCGATGGCGTGCTGGTTGACACCCACCAGATCGAATGTCAGTGGCCACAATGTCGACTTCCCTAATTTCTTCCACATTTCCTCAAGTAGTATGTTCACCCTTGATCCTCCATCCACAATGGTGATGGTGAGGATTGTGCCCAATATACTCATTTCCACTACTGTGGTGTGCCTTCCACTAGTAACATTGGTTTTGCTGAAGAGCTGACTGGAATCTTTGTGTGGGGTGCTGCCGTACGGATAGGCACATTTGTGGTGCTCGTGATAGCCGCCCTCAGTCGTGGCATAACCTTCATAAGATCTTTAATCTTTATTGGCACTTTTGTCTGCATCACTTGTCTCAGAACGTTCTGCTTGGACTTTGCACATAGCAAAGTATTGGCAATGTTATTTGTTTCTATTCGCTCCTCCATTTCCCTCTCAACATTGGCCTTAGCTTCCCATAAACTCTCCTTTTCCGTACGGGGGTCTGGGTACTTCGCTTTCTTCGCTTGTGCTCTTGTGATTGCCAACCCCCCTTCCTCGTCTGACTTGTCAATATTCAACACGTTCACTCCGAACTTTGGGCAATTCACGTCTTCGTGGTTGCTGGGACCACACCATTTGAACAGATTCTATGCATTCACTTCCTCGAACAATTTCAGGCGAAATGTCCCCATTGGTTGAGGGCCCGACATTGAATCATTGGCTGGCCTTTGGCATCGTACTGTATCCGGTTTCAATTTTTATATTATTATTATTATTTTTACCAATCTCTTCGGTTATTCCGGTAGCCACCAGACAACGCAGTTGTATTGGCCGATTGTTATGGGGTGGCCATTGTTGCTGCGGCCGTCGATGGCTGCTCCTGTGCGAAGAGCACTTGTGCACTTATGGTCTTCATATTGTATTGGCACTCCTTAGTGGAGTGTCCCAATACTTGATAAATGTCACAGAATGCCTTTGTAGGACATGTGCGTTTTATGTGACCTTCCTTACAGTCTGCGCACCTCAATTCCCCTTCACTCTTGCTACTAGTCCCCTTCACGGCCTTGAATTCTTTCATCATTCAGTGCATGTCCTTCTGTAAGGCTTGCACCTTCTTGCTTGCTTCCTCATTTCTACTGCTCCCTTTCAAAGAGTCATCATCATTCGACCGATTCTTTTTTCGCGATGTCTTGTCCTCACTTTCTATATCCATAGCCCGATTGTAAGCATCCTCATATGATGTTGGGGGGGACAACTTTCATCTTCTTTCTCAAGGAGGATTTCAATGAACCAGTGTTTCTTCAATCCATCCGCCGATTGATTCTCCATTTTCCTGAGCAACTCCTTGAGCTGCCGATTGTATGTTCTCACATTTTCATTCTTGCTCTGCTTCGTGCTGTAGATCTCGGCTACAATCTCGTTATCATTCTGAAGCAGTTTGAATTCTACCTGGAATACCTTCTTTAAGTCAGACCAAGTGCTCACCTTGGTTTTGTCTACCTCAGGGAACCAAGCTATTGCCACCCCGCGTAGTGTTGCAGGAAATTGTACCACCCAATCATCCTGGTTGGTCTGCCCATTAGTTGACCAGATTTTTTTCGCAAGTCCTGCAGTGCTGCACGAGATCCTTCGTTCCATCCCTTGTGAACTTCAACAACTTCTGATTTTTTGACATTGGGATATTTTCCTGTGACCCGCTCTGTGTACTCGGCTTGGTTGGAATTGCTCTCAATGACCCGCTCTGTGTACTTGGCCCGGTTGGAATTGCTCCCAAGTTTGATGCATTGGATCCGAACAGATTTTTTTGACTACGGTGCCCCTGTGTCCTCTCGACATTCGGCCGCGCTCGTATCCTCTATGCGTCTGTCTTTGGTGTGCTCCGCACTATGTGTCCTTCCGGCCTCCGATCCCCTCGCCTTCCTTCGTTACAGGGTCTCTTGTTCCACTCAAACATCACTAATTTCTTGTAATGTGAGGGTCAGATGTCCCAAACTACGTTAGGTATTTTCCATGAACTCATATACTTCGTCACCTTTAGCTAATCCCCCACTGGTATGTCCTTTGGCACTCACTTCGTACCTTTCGACACTCTCCTGGTTCCCTTCGGATAACCCCTCTGTGTTCTGGGGGTCCCCTTTAGTCAATCCTTCCACTTTGTACCCTTTAGCACTCTCTTGGTTCCCTTCGGGTAACCCCTTTATGTTCCCGCAATCCCCTTTAGTTAATCCTTTCGCAATTCTCCGTAGCCGTCGTCTCCGCTCAGCTTGCTCTTCCAACCTTAATGCACTTTGGAGGGCTTCGTGCTCGTCCTCTTGTCTCTTCGGAATACACTTCCTATCATTGTTCAATGTCAGTGGCATTAATTACCTCCTTCGTATGGATTGAGGATGCCTTGCCATCGACTGCGCTCGTCACGCTCCTCTTCCCTTCGGGTCCTCACCTTGCACCCCTGTAATATCTTTTGGCGGTGATCCTCCTGGTTGTCCTCTTCTCGCAAGTTGTGGAGAGCAATAAAGTGTTGTGCTAAAAGCCTTGGCAAGTGGCACATAAGACGATCCACTGCTAGACTTACCTCAAGTGTATTCCAGACCACACTCTCAGGAACTTCTTCGCGTTCCGCCTCCCTTCAGACGTAAGTCCCGATGGATGCCTTCAGTACATTTGCACAATCCTCCGTCAATGCTCTTTCCCCTTCAAATTCTTCGTCATTGGTGACTTGTTTGCTTGCTGGTTGGCCCATTGTAGGGTTCTCGCCATGTCATACGTCTATTGTTCCCTCAGGTATATCATTTCTTAGATTTGTTTAGGCAACGACGCCAAATGTTTGCTCCGTAGGGGCAATGTTCAGAACATAACAAAATGCAAGTAGAACAGTAAGCATATGCACAATGTATAGAGAACTCACAAATGTCTATTCATTGATCACAAAATTATTACAATGTATCTTTAGAACACCATACCAACATTCTAACATGACATAACATAACCTCTCGGAGATAAGTACAATGATATATAAAGGGTGTTGAGTGCCAACCGTCGACAACCGTCAGCCAACCGCCGACCCCTCGACAACAACTAACAACTACTAATTATCCTGACAACAGATCCGTGTCTCGGATTTGTGTTGGGTTTTGATCGATTTTAATCCTAAAAAATCATGTTTGGTTTTGATCGATTTTCTCCTAAAAAACAATGATAGTTTTTATTTTTATTTTATCCTCAAAAATCATTTTTTGGGTTTTGCACGATTTTGTCCTCAAAATCCATGGATTCTTGGTTGGAGGGTATTTTACCAATTTTTTCCACAAAAATCGTGGTTTCTTGCAATCTATTTTGGTCGCACCTAGAGTTGCTAGGGCAACAGTCCGCACACAAGGGTTTGCCGATTTTTCCACAAATTCGTGGTTTCAGGTTTCAGCAGCTGATCTCAGAGGGATAGCTTTGTTACCCAACATCAGGTTGGATGGATTCTTGGTCATTAACATTTTGCAGATCCAGGGAGGGTCTCAGCAGCAGCAGAATGTTCTGATGAGAAGGGGGCGACCTTCTTTGTATTTGTGACCAAAAGACATTGTGTCTTCTGCAGGGTAGTTAGTAAAATGACCGTTAAGGGAGGGTAATTAAGTATTTAATGTTATATTAATGGTCATTTAGACATTTAGTTTATTAGTTATTTTCTGTTAGCCTTTTAGAAAGTTTCTATTTTTGTCTTAGTTATTCTCTATAGGAGACTTCGTCTCCATTTTGTAATCACTCGTTTATGAATAATGAAATATTGTAATAAATCAAAGACTCATTATTAGGAAAAGAAAGTGCTATTACAAGAGGCCCCAATCAGGAGTGTCTTAAAACCTAATGACTAGCCTGAGGAACAATTACAATAAGGGAAGGAGCTAAAGGGCAACCTTGTCTTATAGATCAATGGAGATCAAAAGAGCCAGACAATTCCCCACTAGCACTAATATGAGCATTAGTATTTGTAAATAAAATGCTCATACGCCTACAATGTTTATTATCAAATCCTGAAGACTTTATAAATGTCAAGATAAAGCCCTGCTGAGTTCTTTCATGAGCTTTTTAAAAATCAATTAAAGCCACACAAGCATCCTGTCCAGAATCTTTACCCCAACACATACCATCCCAGCTTGTTAAAGATATTTTAGGATGAATCTTCCTTTAACAAACCCTGTTTGAGTAGGAGAATTTGAGTCTGAAAGCAGTCATCTGAGAAAATATTTTATGACACATGCAGTAAAGTTAAAGGCCTCCAGTTTTTAACTAAGAAATATTACCATCTGTTGGAATCAATTTACTGATATCCTTATTAATATCACTCCCAAATGTGGCGGACATGATGACATTATTAACCTCATTAAAAAGCTGCAATAGGATGGGAGAAATCCTATCCTTAGTATATTTGTAAAATTCTGTACAAAAACCATCAAGACCAAGAGCTTTATGATTGCTCAAAGACTCAATGACCATAACATGTAAGGCATTAACTTTCTTTGGGACAATTTTCTCAATGACCTCCCTGCATTTAAGGACCATAGAGTCCTCACCAGTTGAAGAGAAAATATCTTTATAGAAGTCAATTAATGCATTTAAAATCTTCACTCCACCTTCAATCTACTTTCCATCAATATTAAACCGGGAAGCTCATTCTCTAACAAATTTCCCCTTCATAAAACTAATTTTGTTAGAGACCTTAAGCTGTAGCTTCAACCAATTTACCACCTTTGGCTCTAAGAATATTATCACGTCTAATTATTTTTGAGAACAATCACCTTCTCTTGCAAAAGAGGATCACGAGGCTTAGCTTCCGATTCCTCTTTTGCATTAGTCAGGTCAAAATGAAGTTTGACAAGGGAGACCATTTTTCTGGCGAAGTCTCAACCCACAATCCTTAAAATTTCTCAATAGATTCGATCTTCACTGGTTAGTTTAAGATATGAGATTTACTTTTACCATTAGCTAAACATATGTTCCACAAACTTTGAATCATAGTTGGAAAACTCGGACTCGTCAAAAACTCGCCAAGGCCTGAAAAAAAATTCAGAAAAAACTTGGCCAAGGTGGAACCCTGCGGAGGGCTTCTCAGGTATGATAAAGCTACAGGTGAATGGATTTTAATGGACAGGGTTTTGAACAGTAAAAATATTGTTTCAAAAAGCAGATTTACGCTGAAGGGAATGAATTGTGGATTGTAGATTGTCACCACTCTGAGATATTGTGTGAATGTAATGGAGTCTTTTCTGAGAATTGTGCCTGGCCTGTGTGTGAAGGGCCATCGTTCTGGCCTGCTAAGTTGGACAACATCAATGGTGTGGAGCCTCAGAAATTTGTTCATGCCTGCAAAAGTGGTGTTGTAGGAGAGACTCCTCTCTGGCGGACTTTTTGTTGTAGGAGAGACTCCTCTCTGGCGGACTTTTCCAATCTTCTGCCGGTGATTCTGACTATGCAAGCCATTGATTCACCATTGCTTTAGCTCCAATTACTGTTTTTCTTTTCTTTTTGTCGGTATCGTTTTGTTGAAGATTGCATTTTCTTCTGAATATTTGAAGCTCAATGCGTGAATAGAGAAATTAATGTTCGTTTATGTAAGGATAAACAGAAAAGCTGGCAACTATCGTTATCAGGATTCAACTTTGTAGTTTTTGAGTCAAATTTATTGACCCAAGTTTTATGAGTAGTGGTTCACAAGAACTCATTTTTCATGAGAATGAATGGAAAACTTAGTACTCATTGCATAACAACTTATATTAAACTTTGTGAAAATTTAGATACATTTGTTGGCATTTACAATGTCAACTATTTTAAATTGACCAACTTGCCTATTGAATTTTGTGGGACTCCGATTGCTCTCTTTGTGGAACCAAATAAGGCAAAATAACATATCCGGGGAGTTATGACATATGACAAAGCATTTGTGAGTTATTGACTTTTTCTATTCCAAGGGTCAACTGACAGTGTTAGTGGTACAAATGGACAACTGATTTTGGCAAATCGTAAGAGGAATTATAAGAGCGTTAATTATAATTTTTTAATGCTAATTCAAACGTGGAATTGAGGGAGATCATTTTTGGGATGCTAATTTCAATTTGTTGAGTTGCATTTATATGTGGATTCTTCCATTTGATTAGGAGTTTTTAGATTTGAAGGTGTAGAAGGAAGGTGGAAATCAGATTTGAAGGTGATAGCTTCCGCTTGCAAGCGGTTTTGTTACTGTATTCAGAATTGCTAATGTTTTAGTAAAGCCAATAGGCTGAGTTGCAGATATTCTCATGGTTTGCATTTATATTTGAAGTTTATGCAAGGTTGCTATTGTAGATCAATTTTACATCAGATTTGTAATGATTTTCACCAGCCCCTATGACTGTCATATCAATATAATTTGAGTTATGCTTCATGTCATATCAATTCAAGTTTTGGTGTGAGAAAATTCCATTATTCTTTGTAGATTTTTGATGTTCTTTGAAACATTTCTAAATTACATTGTATGTGTAAGTGAGTTTTCTGATTTATATCAATTTGGAATTGCGAGAGGTCACTTCTATTTGCATCAAAGGCATGTCTATTCTACCAAATTCATTTGCGGCATGATCATATCCTCATCCTTTCACGACGTTGTGGTCTTGCACTCAACGAGTCTCCATATGTAGCGAGCTCATTCAAAACCATTTAACTTCACTAGTATATCAAGGATCCATTGATAATTGTTCATTATTTAACTAATAAATAAAAAAATATTTATCTATTTTTTTTTAATATTTATACAAATAATTTTGAAAAACAAAATTAAAAAATAATATAATAGTTTTTAATATTTTGTAAAAATAATATTTTTTCTATATGTAATTCGATTCTTTAAAATTGAACTAACAATTTTTTGATTTGTTCTATTTTTTATAAGTTTTAGGATCATGTATAGTTATAAATAGTTCTCTTCTTTTCTTGTGTCCTATTAAGTATTTGTTTGTTTTTAATCTATTATCTTCTCCTTGGTATGTTTAAATCAATATCAAATTACATAATATTTGTGCTTCTTTTATAAGTTATATTGGTTTAGATTTGATTTTTGTTAATTATTTTTTATCAATTATTTATTAAATTACTTGTATAATGTATTTATCTGTTTAAAAAATTTTCAAATTTGTTTGACATAATTGTAATGTATCTTTTACATTAGTAATATTTCAATTCAATCTTAAAATTATTTATACATATATTAGTTTGATCCATTAAATAGGTGGTTCAACATTTCTCACTAGTTGATACATGTTGGAAAACAAAATGTTTTGTTTGTGACAATTTAAATCCCCAAAGGAATATAGTGTTCTAATACATCTATTATGGTAACATTGATGCCACACTATAAACCTAAACATAAAAGGATAAAGCTTAAACTAAGAGAAATATTAACATTACATAACCTTTATCAAATACGAGCGAGAGTTTGGCCATGCTAGCCTATGAGCTATATTCCTATATAAATACTACAACTTGATCTATGTAGTAGATGTTAAATGTATATGTCTAACTAGCCAAGTTGCTCTCATCATGTCTATGTGCCAAGATGGGGTCTAGTAAGGAGTAGTAAACTTAGATAATGTTGTGGAATTTGAGAGTGGATATATTTCTTCATTAAGTAGAGGAGTTGTCAATAGTTCATAGGAAGGGTGTAGATTCCAAACATGATGACCCCTATATCTATTATTTTTTTTCTCTAAAATTTAATACAATTTCACACCTTATAATTTATCTCCCCATGAATATTCGAACTGGATAAGATCAACCATCTTATAGAGCTCTTTACAATAATGGGCAGTAGAGAAGAAGAAAAATGCCTCCAAAAAATGTCAAGCCTCTCTTAACATGTAATTTAGCTTCCATGACTTGCATCCCTTATGAAAAGCCTAAAGAATGACAATAAATTCACCCTTGATATGGGGATGAGTAACTCCTCATTTACATGCTAATTTAAATACAAGAACAAGAATACCATCCTCTATTATTTATTCCAAAAATACATATATTTTTTAATATCTAGTGATTACCATCATTTCTTAATGTTATTTGAACATATGACTTGCTCTCTAGGCTCTTGGGTTTCTGTGGGATACATTGTTCAATTTAAACTTCAAAGAAAAACTGGAAGGGAATGACTTTCTAAAATAGGTCTAAGCTCCATGAAACCATATTGAAAGTGAAAGATAATAGTCTAGTACTTAGAGTCAACTATGATGCATGTTTGATAGATGTTGGTAGTTGGTACAATAGCTAGAGCCCTCAATGATGTCATCAAAACTCACTTCATAACCATTTCTCTACTTCACAAAGATTTGAAAGCTTCAAATGAGATCTCAACACCACTAATCAACAAGGAACCCAACAAAAAGTGCAATGCTTAGGTCTAGAATTCACATACCACCCTCATAGGAAAACCATCACATGGTATGACCTACTCATGATTGCAAACTGACATTTTAAAATGGCATAGCTTGCATTGTTTTTTATTATAATCAGTAGCCTAATGAGGGGGTTGACCCTTACCCAACAACAACACAAAGGCTTTAAAGAGAACAAAATCACTAAAACAAGGGTGCTAGCTTTTATAGGCCATAAACAACTTATTAATAACACACAAATAGAACATGTAGTGTAAGAAACAAAATACAAAATAAATAGTACACTAGCACAAAGGTTAGTAGTCCTCCTTAAGAATGGTAGGACCGCCCAGTCAAAATTTATGGAGACGAGTGTGAGTTTGAAGAACTATTTTTCCTGTGATGTCAGACAACTGTAGCATGTAATGGTGGCAAGAATGACGACCCAAAAATAGCATATATTAATTAAAAAACAAAAAAATATGCCAACAAAAGCAACCAACAGTGAACTATACATCCAAACACCAAGGGTACAACTTGACATGAAGGGTAGGTGCTAGAAGTTGAGTCCACTTTTTGGCCAAAAAGCGCAAACATTTTTCTTGATTTTTAGAATTTGTCATAGTTGATCTAAAATTTTGAAGCACTTAAAGCTTAACTCTTAAAAAAGCTCAGTAATATGAAATGCAAAAATCTAAGTCAAATTTTCAAATATGAAATTTATTTTGATACTTAGATAATACAAATTGAATTTCAATATGCACGTCTAAAACCCATCGTTCAAAAGTCCCCTTTTAGGACCATACCATGCATGTGTATGACCACCATATTTTGACTTAAATAAAAGTATTTTATGAATTCTTTTGAGAAAATGTGTAAGACATTGAAGATTGATGAGGATATTTTTAAAATATTTTTTCCTGAATATTTTATAGTTAATTTTCATTGGTTCTAATGGTTGTTTTGAAAACCCCTCATGTATGCCCACCATTATTAAACCTAAACATAAAAATTAAAAATTATTAAAAATTTGAAAACATGATATTTCAAATTGATGGACTAGTTTCATTTACTATTATTTGAAAAATAGAAAAACTAATTCAACCTTGAAAAAATTATTACATACTTCAAAACTAAACATTGTCATCTATAATGAAATTCTAATTTCATAAAAAAATTGTGAGAAAAATATTAGATATATGTCTAAATTTGTCTTTTTTGCTGACATAGAAATGACCTTGTACTTGTAGGTCTGAGGCAAAGGCTCAACTCACAAATCCAAATCCAAAGCAAAACATATGTCAACATTTCACGTGTATAAAACAAGTAGCCATTTCTAAATAGAACACGTCCTTCTTTTGAAAACGAGTACCTTTTATTTATAAAACTAGTACCTATTTTTTTTAATAAATAGTTTTAAAAATGGGTACTTGTTTCTTAAATAATGGGTATCCATTTTATTTTTTGCCTTGTGATCCTGTAGCATAACGGGTACCCATTATTTACAAAATGGGCACACTGTTGACACTTTTTGACGTTTTCTCTAAGGCAAAAACTTCCCCTACAAGTGGGCTTAACTTCTTATGGGCACTCTGAAGGGCACGGCTAACAAAGGTACCACCAAGATTGCCTCAATGGAACTTTGAAACGCGACGGTAAATCACACCAAAGCCAACAACTCAAAAAATATCCAGAGATTTTTACATCTACAAACAAAACTGAAACTTCATTTTGAGGCATGATGGTGATCTTTATATGAAACCACTCCGCTAGCTAGGAATATTTCTACCTCTCTAGCCAGTAACTTCGAGAGGGTTTTCGTCATAAATTTTCTTTTTGAAGAACTTATGTTCTATCCAACATCATAAGCAAATAATAATATCTAGTCTTAACCTTTCAAATGAACCCTCAACCTCCTTTTATAACCTTTTCTAAGAGAAATAACAATTATTTGAAAATAATAATTTTACTATCCTCCAAATTGGCATTTTAAAAAAAATAATAGTATTTGTCATGTTCAAAAGGCCTCTTTCCCTAATTATTCAACTTGAAACACAGCTTTACGCCTTTTTAATGAGCTATTACACTAAGTTGTCTCTTTTTACATTTCATTAAACAACTTAAGTGAATAATTAATCAATTATTCAATAATTTATTCAATTTGGAAAAGTATTAGAATGATGCAACTATGTAATTGTTGTTATGTCAAAGTGTTTCTATAGTCTTATGACATGAATCGAAACAGTCGCATGACTTACTAAAAATATCACACTCCAAAAAGTTTGGAGAGCTCTAGTAAGCCAAAAATCAATTTCTAAATGTGTTACAAGGCTCACCAGGTCAATTTGAGCTCACTATCAAGAACTAAAATCACTATTAACTGACCTTGAGCACTCTAAGAAGTTTGGAATTCTCCATAACTCATCAAATAGCTTATGAGAAAACTCAAAGATTGAACTATTTGCTCATGAATCAATTTTACTTAAAATAAAGACATTACAATTAAAGACATTTGCTTAAATTAGATACATTTTAATACATCTTGTTTTTCAAAACTAGACATAAAAAAAATTCCTACAACTAAATCGATAAAGGTTAAGACAACTAAGTAGGGGGTTTTGAAAAATTCCATGAGATAGGGAACTTAAAGGGAGAGATTTATTCTTGGATCCAAAATTTGATCAACTCTGGTAGGAAAAGAGGGAAGCAATTTGTCTATAATATTCACTTGGGGAGTCAATTTGAAACAATTTTTGCTTTTAGAAATTGGCGATGAGAATTTTAGAAGAATTGAATTATAGATTGGATGAATTGGGATTATTCACAACATATTTAGGGCAACCATTCTTCATTTTACCACAACTATGACAAAAATATCTCGATGAAAGACCCTCTATCTCAATATTTCACCCCCATTCTCCAACTCTTATATTTGAAAAGCTATTTAATAAACATGAATAATTTCTGAATTCAACTATATGAAATTTGTTTAACATACCACTGTGAAAATATAATGTCTTTTCTATTTAAGACAAATCCAACCTATTGTAAAAACCAATATATTTCCTTGCAAGACATTTTCATCAACCTAAATGAAATCCGTAGAAAATTCCCCATTATGGTGAGGACAAAAGGTTGGTTTTCTAGATATTATAGGTATGAGGATCAATGTGGATTAGATCTCTCTCTCTCTCTCTCTCTCTCTCTCTCTCAGGGCGTTCTTAGGGTAGACGACCCAATAGTTGAGCACCTTAACTTCACGCTTCTCAAAATCCTATGTGGAAATTTCAAACGACTCCCAATTATTTATAGAAGCTTACTTGGCAAGTCTCGTGATGATAACTAAGGTTTCATGGCCACATCATCAAATATGATGCCACATTAGCATACTTTTTGCTACGCTGTCCAAAACAACCCCCCAAAAATGAGACTAATGGTTGTGCAAAAGGTAGAACCATACTTGTGCAACTGATGTGACATCACATGATTGATTGCTTTTTAGAATAAGGGATACATTTCATTCAATCATGGGTAGTCATCATCAACAATAACAACTATAAAGTCACAACTATTGGTGCAATGTTGATGGTATTATCTTTCCACAGTCCATAAATTGTAATACAAGTAGGCTTTTGGAATAATAGTGTATGGCTTTTTAGATTGACTTTGGGATCACACTTAGTGATCCATCATTAGGAAAAAAATATACAGATTTGATTGCAGACATAGACTCAGGCCTGGAATTTGATGGCCGTATTGGTCATTTTTTCACTTTTAAACTGTATATGGCATGTTGGAAATTTATAGGACTGTATGGATTGACATGCTAAAATTTTATAAAACCCTAAATATGACATTTAAATTTATTAATAAACCGACAATTTTTCTAAAGACAATATTGTATTTTATTTAATGATATAAATAGATGTTATTTATAATATGTATGATATATGTGTGATAAATATATGCTATTTTATAATATATCTTTTTATTTTAATTTTCATATTAATTTAATTTTTTTTAAAAATGAAATATATAAATTTTATAAACTTTCTTTACTGATTTACAATATTAGTATGCAATATACATGTTTTTATATTATTTATTACATATTTATATTAGAACCTTTTTAGAATAAAATATATTACTAATTTATAATTATTCTAATTTTATATTATTTTTATCACAAATAAAAGTTTCTATATAAATGATTGTATATTATTATTAATTCAGAATATTTTCAAATTAGTTTATTAGTTTATTATATGTTTTACTTTATTAGTTTTAGTTTATTATAATAATACATGTTTCAAAATAGTAACTGGATTATTTACACTATTTAAACTGAAGTATCAATTCTTTATTATAAAACTACGCTCAACATCCGAGTCTAAACTTTCTACCAAGCTTATATCGATTGCACATAATTAACACAAAGATTATCCTTGATTTATCACTCAACATTAACTATAGATCCATGCTCTGTTATAATTTATCATTACCCTATATATGTCTATTCATTAAGCTTATTCTTAATACTGCATTTAGCATCCCTTATGACAAAATTCCATAGAGAGGAGATCTTAAATACCATTATCTCCCACATCATATTTCATTCCATATGGAGACACATGTATCAAATGATTCATAATTACTAAATTTACATACCAGTGTTTAATTTCATTCATACCTGTTTGTAGATATTTTAAATCATCCATATCTGCTTAGCTTCTTAGTAGTACTGATGCTGAATTTTCATTAATAAGCTTCCAACAATTAATTTGTCAATGCAGATAATCACATTCAAATCATGATACTTACCTTTATAAGACTCACACTACTAAAATGGATTAACTCCATTCAATTCTACTTCTACATATTTATGGCACAATCTATTTAAATGAGAGATGAATTCATATTATAATTGTGTTCCAATTTATAAGAATTAGTCAAGCCATACATTGCTCTGTCCATAATTTCTTATAAGATAAGATAAGATAAGATAAGATAAATTATTAATGTCCAACAAGAGACCACAAAGGGTCTAAGGGACTGGGTACATATAGAGAAGAACAACCAGCAACAGGAGCACCAAACGGTGTCCGGGGAAAGAACAATAACATGAAAACAGAAAGCAAAAAACATAAAACAGAAGAGGAACAAAAGAACCAGGGAGAGAGCCTAGAGGCTATTTCTGGGAGAGAAGTAATCGAGCACCGAAGGATACGATCCGAGACTGGAAATAGCCCTGGACCGTCTCTGAGTAACACTGGTGGTGGAGTGCTGCTGTCGAGTGCGATCTATACGATCTCTACGAGGTCTCACAAGCCTGGTGTGTCCAGAAGAAGGAGGACCGAGAGTGCTTCGTGCCACGGGCAGGAGATGCTGAAGTGAAAAAGGATGTGATAAGGTGATCAGATCTCTGGCTGGACGGGAACATAAGCTGGAGGGTGGAATCCCGAAGCCGTGTGGTCTCCTGAAGATAAAGAGCAAGGCACCACTGATCGGTGTATCTGAAGAAGGAGGCAAGGGAAATGCACTCTCTGAACAGGCAGTAGAATCTCCCTCTGATCTCATAGTAAATGGGACATCGAAAAATGAAATGTGCCTCGGACTCGGTCTCCAACAAGGTGCAAAGGTATAAAACAACTTATGGTAGTTACCAAGTCAAATTTATACAATCATTCTTCCAAATTTACAACCCATCATAGTTTCCTATATATGTCTTGTATTGATTCCCATTCTTCCTATCTTCAAATTATTCTTAGTTTATGGCTTAAATATTTATGCCTATATAACCAAAAAAATTGTATAATTGTCATTCTTATATCTCAAAAAACATACAAATTAATAAGCTTCCATCCTTAAAAATTGAAAAGCTTAAAATTGGTGTCCCAACCATGCTAGTCATTGGAGACAGATATATTAATATCTTTTCATTACTATTAAGTATAATAATTACATCCCAGATACCATATCCTTATAAAAACTAAAAGTACTTGATAATAGTACTTGAGCTTGGTTTGTATATCAGCACCAGAACATATCAAACCCTAGACATGAAAAAACTAAATTGAAACTATCCATGATGCTAGAAGAACTAGACAAAATCAATATTAACAATATCTATTTATATGGGTCTATGAACTTAAGGCATTAATACAAAATTCCTTATCTATGCTTACATCATCCCTCAAATAAAAACAACATATTAAAGATACTGGAAAACTTTTGCAGATCTTGTTCTTCCATTTCTTTTCCTTAGCTTTACCCTGGCCATGGCCGCGACTTCCATGAAGACTACCCTCAGAAGAGTAGGAACTAGTTTCCGAAGTATCAGACCGTACAATATCTTTGCCCTTCCAAAGGTTACCATTTTTCTCATTATGAGCTTTTTTCTTTCCTTTACCTTTACTCTTGTTTACCTTTTGCATTCTTTCTTCTACCTCTAACGCCAAAATCAATTCATCAATTGAGTCTACCAAAAAGGGTTTCCTTCCTTCTTCTATCAAACAATTTTGCCACCACTCATCACCTTCAGCTGATTTTAGTCCAAGCATTTTTGTTGAAATACAACGTTTCTGGCTATATCTGATTTCCTCTCTCAAAAGCTTGTTCATTTCTAATGGATAGAATGGGGTTTTTGGTCACATTCTCCCTAACTTCCCAACCGCCCCCATCGATCATGGTAAAAGCATAATCTTCAGGATATGATATTCTAAGCTTTTCATCCACATTGTATACCGCTACCTCCATATCCCTCAAATTTTCTTCACAAATATCTCTTTGTAGGGATGCATCGCTTCAATTTTGGGTATATCCATTGCAAGTATGATAGATATGGAAACAATCGATACTTCAGTATTAATCCTAAATATTTCTTCCTAAACCAGATGTTCCTCCCCTAAAATATGCTTAACTTCCCTAATTGTTAAATCGTCTATCTCTTCTAGCACCCTACTCCAACTTTCTTCTGATCATTGCCTACTAAGGGTTTGACCCTCATACCAGACTCCATGTCAATATCTATTCTAGCTTCTCAGACTAAAATGATGAACACATACATAATTCTACCAATTAAAGCACTATTCTAGACATTATTTCGGCACTACACCACCATTAACCTCATAGCTGCTAATACGATAAATGCCTTCTGGGAGCATGTTTATATAATGATTCTTACTAACTATCCACACTTCTAGATCTTTCTTTACTTACTTCACATATCCTTTAATTATTATGCTTCTTCTTTAATATGATGCCACCCCTCCATATGATTATAGTTATATTATGAAAATATAGTCTCATAATCTGCACCCTCTTTCTATAGTCTATATCTTGTTTAATACTTGGTGATTTATAAATAATCCCCTATCATTATCCTCATACATACCTAATCAATGTCCTAAACACTCCAATGTATATTAGTGAGCTTTGTACCATTCCGATCTAGCTTCAACCTATAACCGATAAAATGCATACATTAGAAGGAACCTATCATAAAATATTCAAGTTCCTTTTTTAATCCTTACAAATTCAATATGTATAATCCTTTAATTATGCATACTAGCTATTTGTATTGTATGTTGAGACATTATAGAGTCCTGAATATTATCTCCCTTTCAACAATGAAAATTGTCTCTAAAATACCTGGAATGATAGCATCTTTTCTACCCAGTGCCTACTTTTTCTTCCCATATCCCATCAACTCTAATATTAGCTAGATAATTTGCCTTTTTATCCCCTTCACTATATATGTGATTTACTATAGTCGATTTGAAGTATTTTAGTCGATTTGAAGTATTTTTATAGTTCTAATGATCCTCCTTCAAGGTTATTTAACCTCCAATTCCAAGTCTTTCAAGATCTTAGAGCATTAATAATTAGTGCAAAATCACCTTCTATTTATAATTTCCTTATTTCTATATCCTTACAAAGTAGTAGCCCTTCAATTGATGCTACATTATTTGTTACTTCTCCTCATGGCCTTGCTAAGCTTGCTATGACCGAGCCATCCCAGTAATGTATTACACAACCAATTCCTGGTTTCCTGGGATTGCCTCTCGAGACCCATCAAAATTGAGTTTATACCATCCCCTTTCCGGTGGAGTTCAATTACATTCTCTCCTTTTTTCTATTTCTTCTTCCTCCCTTCTCCTTTATAAGAAGGAACCTTGAGCATGGTCCATTTCATCCTAATCCTCTCATCACTGAAAGTGAAAGATTTTCTTTTGTGCTGAATAATACCCAATCTACTATTTGATACTTCAACTATTGAGGCTTCTATCTTATTATTTAACTATTCCAGTGCCATTTGTTTTCCTTTGAATATCCTTTTCTTTCTTTCCTTCCACACCTCCTATAAAAATAGTCACAAGGAGATTATCCATAGTAAACCATATAGACTATGTTTGAGATGAAGAGGCCATCCCTGTAAGAAACTTAGTAAATATTTAGGTGCTGCAGTATACCAATCTAGTTTATTTAACAACCATGACCAACATTGGTGTGTATATTCACAATTGAGAAGTAGGCGATCCAATGGTTCTTCATCTTTTTTCACAAAGGGGACATCTATTCGGACCCTCATAAGGTCATATTTCCTAAACTGGTCCATTGTTAAAATCTTGTTCTGCATTGTTGCCCACAAGAATGTTCTATCTTTAGGAGGACATAAAATGTCCCAACAGAGACTAATAGGTGTGCTTGTTTTGGGTTGTCATCCTTTGTTATTGAGGTAATTATACCCTTCTTTAACATTGTACTCTACACTCTTGATCCTACTCCAAATTAATTTGTCATCTCCTTTACTGATTGTAACTTTCCTATTTTGTAATATTTCTTTTAACATGTTGATTTGTGCTCATGGTATATTTAAATTTTCCAAGGGTTCCAAATTCCACCCAAGGGCCAAATCCTCATTATTCAATGTTATATAATCTTTAACATACCTTTCTATTACTTTTTTTGAAACCTCTTCCATATTCTGATTGTTAATAAGGCTATGGATAGTTGGATAACCACCCCAAGAGTCTCTCCATAATAGGGATTTTCTTCCATAAGCTATGTTCCAAGATAACTATTCTATAATTACATTCCTATAACCCATAAGAAATTTCCAAATTCTTGATCCTTTGGGGGGGAGAGGCAGTTCTGAAAAATACTGGTTGGGTCTTTAGCATTTAGATATTTATGCCTTAGAATCCTTACCCATTTTAGATCTGGTTCTTTGTACATTTTCTATATCAATTTTGTGTCTAATGCCTTATTTTGCATTTCCTAGTTTCTTAGTCGTATACCTCCTATTTTTGGTTTGCAAATCTTATTCCAAGCTATCAAAGAAAATTTATGTTTCTCAGTTGTACCTTGCAAAAAAAAGATTTTGAGTTTTTTTAATCCAATTTGTCTCTTGTTCCTGATGTTAAAGGAAGACATGATGATATTTGGTATTAAGGGATGGTTGATAGTACTGAATTTAAAATTACAACTCTACCTCCCATTGACATGCCTCTACCTTTCCATGACTGAAGTACCTTATCTAATTTAGTCAGCACATTGTCCCAAAGTTTCGTAGATCTATTGCCTTTTTCAGGGGGAATCCTAGATACTTACAGGGAAACTCACCTCTTTCTAAACCCAATGAATTAATAATTTCTCTTTCCTTGACTATGTTCGTATTGAAGAAGAAGATTTCAGACTTATCCTTATTAACTTCCTTCCCTAATGCTCTAGAATATCAATCTAAAATAGTCTTTAGGTTTCTAGTTTCTTGTTTACTCTTTTTTCTGAATAACAAGGTGTCATCTGCAAACTATTGATGTTTTACTGGAGGTAGATTGCTGGTAATTTTTATTCCTTCTAAGTTCCCCAATTCCCGTGATTTCGTTATAGTTCTACCTAGGGCTTCTACCATGACAATGAAAAGAAAATGAGAGATAGGGTCTCCTTGTCTTAACCCCCTTGACATCTCAAAGAATCCTTCCAGAGTTCCATTAACTAATATTGACATTTTGGGGCTTGAAATACACTCAAAACTTAAATTAATCCAATGTTTGGCATAAATCAAAAGATTCCAGACATTTACACAAAAATCTCCTGTCTACTTTATCATAAGCCTTCTTAATATCTAATTTCACTAGCATACTTGGCTTGTGATTTTGTTGTATGGAATACATTTATTCTCGAGCTACTATTACGTCATCATGAATATATCTATTTGGTACAAATTCTGTCTATTCTTCCACTATTATTGTAGGCAAAAGCTTCTTCAATATGTTTTCTAGGGCCTTTTCCATCACCTTATAAATAGTATTGCATAGGTAGATGGGTCTGTAATCATCTAAATTTTATGACTTCTCTTTTTTAGGTATAAGTGTAATGAAAGTATTGTTAATTTCTTTCAAAAATCTTCCTGAATTTCTAGCACTTTCTAATGCTTCAACCATCTCATTTCCCAAAAAATGCCAGCACTCTTGAAAGAAACATGCCAAAAATCCATTTGGGCTAGGAGCCATGTTTGGATGGAGTTGTTTCAAGGTTGATTCTATCTCTTCTTTAGTGAATTTTCTCACTATCTTTTTATTTTGATTTGCTGCTATCATTTTGGGAATGTTGTTTAGAAGACTAGACTGTGCTACTAGATCCGAGCCTTAAGTTCTATTTAAGATGTTTTAGAAGAAAGCTACTACCTCTTTGGATATATTCGCAGGTTCTTCTATTATTCTTCCTGCAGGATTTCTTAGTTTGGTGATTCTATTCAAGTTATTTCTTATCTTGGTACTATTGTGTAAGAACTTAGATTTTTTGTCCCCCTCCATTAACCAAGCGTCTCTTGATTTTTGCATCCAATAAGTTTTCTCTTTTGATAATATATCCTCATACTTTTGTATCAATTCTTTTTCTTTTAGATAACTTGCTTCATTCATACCTTTCTTGATTACTTCCTCATTCAACTTATCCACCTCCTTCTCTATTTGTTCTTTGATTTTAAATATGTAATTGAACTTGTTCTTATTCTATTGTAGCATTTTTATTTTGATAATTTTAAATTTAGTGATAAAATGATAAAGTTTGGAACCTATTACATCCACCTCCTTCCACCATTGTTCCACAATCTCTACAAATTTATCACTTTTCATCCACATCTTTTTGAACTTGAAGGGGCACCTTCTTGGTTTGAGTTCTTCTAAAATGGCTATTTGGGTTGGATAATGATCTGATCTTGAGGTATGAAGGATCGTTGATTTGACGTTATAGTGAAAATCTATTAAGTTTCCTTTAAACAAAAATCTATCTATTTTTTGTAATTTAGCTGAAATCAGATATCCTATTATTCCATGCGAAGGTTCCATTTTCCATTTTTATGTCCATACTATTATGGTGGTTTATCCAATTCCTAAAATCAATTAATGATTGATGTTCCTTCTTAATACCTCCCATTTTCTTGGATAAATCCAAAATGGCATTAAAATCTCCTCCTAGTATGCTATTCCCAATATGATCCATTGCTAGCTGATTACTTATATCTTCCCATACTTCTCTTTTTCTATAATTGGGAGTTGGCCCATTTACTGAATAATGTGAAAGTAAGAATATTGTGTAAGCTCTTGACTAATGAGAACAATCAGTTTTTGCTTTTGTTAATTACCTCTACTGCTACTTTCCTAGGATCCCAAATTATGCCCAATCCACCCAAATGACATTTTGCTGATATTGCCTCCCATTTCCAACAACCTATTCTTTTGATAAATTCTTTAGATTCACTATTATTCAATTTAGTTTCTTGAACCAATAATATTTCTGCCTTATTTGAGAAGATGAAACACTTAAATATACATGTTTTTAGGGGCGTTCATGCCCCTAACATTTCACGTTATGATTTTCATGGCGAAGTGGGAAGGAACTTCCCCTTCTCCACATTTAACAAGGAGGTGATCTTATTTTGATCTATTGTTGCCCCGACTTTGTTTCTCAGTTCTTACAAATATTTCTTTCCCCTCTTCTTAGGGGTTTTTGCACAGTGTGGTTTTGACTTGCCTGGAATGCCAAGGCATATACCTAGCCTTCCTTCTATAACATCTGATTCTGTGCCTAACTCTCCTTCTTCCAAATTTCTATCAATCTCTTCATTCTCTGACTCTTCCTATAATAATTCCATAATTTGTTTAATACACTGTTGTTTCTCATATTCATCCTCTTCGTCTTCCGAATTTTCTCCTTTAGCTACATATTCCACTATCCCATAAGCAACCTTTATTTCTATTGGCATATCCATCAAATTATTTTCACTTTCTTTTATGTTGATGTTAGCTTGGTCCATCCTATTATCCTCAATTATGATATCTTGATTACGATCTTCATTTTCTTGAACCCTCCTATCATTCTCATATGCTACCTTCACCTTTCCACAATTCCTTTCTTGATCTGTATTTCACTATATACCTTTATTTACTCCTAATCTCTCTTCCTCTACTCTGTTCAAACTTTCCTCGTTTTCATCAACCGATTTTATCTATTTTGTTTTGTCTTCATTGATTAAAATCTGTCTACTCCAATCTTCATTAATCTGTTCTATAAGGACTAACTATTCTTTTACTCTCACTGTAAAATCTTCTGCCTCTTGAAGAAGATGCTGAAGGGTCTCTTTACTAGAAGTTATTGCTTTTATCCTTTCTTTCCCTGACCTTAATCCTTTATTAATCGATGGGTTGTTAATTATAGGTATAATGGCTTCCTCAACCTCGGGAGAAATAATCTCAAATCCTCCCTTACTATCATTAAATTTCATATTCATTTCTGGTGCCATATTGATCTTGTTTTGATTCCTATTATTTGGTTGTTGCCTTTTTTTAGGGTAATATCATTTTTGTCTATAATGCCATTATAGAAGGTGGGATTTAGGAGCCAACTACCTTTTTCTGTAATTATTTCTAGGGGATCTAATTCTATAATATTGAGATCTATATTAATTAAGATTAATTTAACTTCTTTTGTGAGGTCCTTCCCCTCAATGCCTTTGCATCCCAGAAAGGAGCGCAATGTATTACCTATTGCTTCTAAGACTTGCGGGAAATGGTATTCTACAGACATGGTACCCACATTTATCCATTTAGGGATCTTATCTGGTTCATATAGACTGGGAATGAAATTAGGGATCTAGTCTAAGTAATGGAAGCAATATCCCTTAAAATATCTAATATTACAATTAAGAATTTCTTGTTTTACCTCTTTATTTTTGTAAGCTATTAATAAAAATCCATTTCCAAGGGTAAAAATACTTACTTGGTTGGGGAAGCGTCTCTTATACTAATCAATTTGCTGCTAGATTGGCTGATTCTGCCAATTCCAAATCCCCAAACTACTAGTTTCTGATAAAGGTCCCAAAATGGTTGCATTTTTTCGTGTCTTCCACTAATCAATTTTCTGTTGGATTGGCTGATTCTGCCCACTCCAAATCGCCAAAAATCCTAGTTCCTGATAAAGGTCCCAAAATGGTTGCATTTTTCTGTCTGGATTCCTTGGGTTTTACCTTTGATCTTCTTTTCTTTGCTAGAATTGGTATCTTCCTTTTCGCAAGCCTAATGAGAATCAATTGTAGTGCTTCGTCTCCTTCCCACCGGGATGCAATTAGCTCCTGTCATTGGATTAGGGTTAGATGTCAAATTGTCTATAATTACATCCAATTTCTTATTCATCTTCCTCCCATCGTCTACCAGATGTTGCTGATAATGATTCGGTGGAGTACTTTGTATTCGATGTAAACATACATTTCTTTTTTTAACATCGACTGGTATTCAATGAGAAAGAAGACTCTGTCTTCTTGGATTCTAGTCTACAAAATTTAGAGCACCCCATATTGTTGAAATGATAAGGGTATTGACAACCTTGCTTGGGATCAAACTTATTATCAATAATTCGTGGGTGTATTTAATCATTTTTATGTAAATGGTTCGGTATCCTTCTATGCCCTAGTTCATAAGTAATGACATTTTTTCTAGTCTCTAATGGAACACTATTCACTCTTGTTGCGTGATAGTGGGGAGGAAAATCATTAATGTTTCTTTTTGCAACCCTTTTTTCCCCTTTCCCCAATACTATTGGCCATTTTCCTTCTGAAGAGTTTTGGTGCAGTCAAGGATGGAGGGAACTCAAAGAGATATGTCCAATCCTTGCAACAAGAGTCACACAAAGGAAACAACAAGGAACAAATGAGAGATATGCAAGATCAACCTTCACATTATTAGAAAATTAATTACAATGGATCTACAACATGCAGTTTTACATATATACAATGCTAACCTTCCATAGGTTATCTTTCTAATAACTACTAAACTAGAGATCAATTACATGAATATATAGATGTTCGCAATGCAAACAAGTCGGCTAAGATCGATCACATTCTCTAAGGAAGGAAAATGTAATGCCAAATATAGGTCAAGACCCAAATCATAAGGATCTCCCACAAATAGATGAACCATGACGTGCGATCCTCAATATGTGTCGACCACAACCCCACAAACATAGAATGATATGCCAAGAAGGTGCGCAATCCAAGGAAAAGGCTCGCAAGATCGGAAAACTCCATCAGGTCATAAAACGTGAAGAACAAATAGGTCCAGACCAAAATCCAAGAAATCGCCATCCAGAAGAAACAAATCGAGGTGCGAACCTAGACGATGATCAAACACAAAGAGAAGAATGTGCCACAAGGTACGCAACTGAAGATAAGCCAAATGAAAGGAATGCCACTGAAAATACAGAGACTGGAAAACAGGAACAAATGAAAACATAAAATATTTTTGTTTGATGCAAGATTGTCAAAGAACCCAAGATTATCCTACATCTGGGGCTAAAGAAAAACCAAAATGATTAACCTTAGCCTTAGAAATCCATGACGAATCTTTAACTAGTCTATCTTTCTATTTGAAATGATATTCTGTATATTGTTTACTTCTTGTACTTCTACCAATTCTACTATCCAAAATCTCTTCTATCTTATCCATCTGCTTCTTAGAATAATGCTGCTCAACATCTGACCTATCAACTTCACTAAAATCTGACTCATGACACTAATACAAATCTGCAACATTGAACATATGTGATATGTCCATGTCATCTGGTAACTCAACTTCATATGCATTTCTTGAATCAAATCTCTTTATGGTCTTACAAGGTCCAAACTTCCTCATATTTAGCTTACTGTATGTTGCAACATGAAATATACCCTTCTTCTAATATACCATCACTTTATCTCCTACTATGAATTCCTTATGTCTTCTCTTTTCATCTCCTTTCCACTTGTACTTATGATTCATATCCTCCAAATGCTCTTTCACTTGATTATGTATTGACTTCATGTGATCTGCAAATATCTCTACTTCTGCACTTCTCTTAACTTCATGACTGATATCTTTCAACTCTGATACTCCTTTAAGATTTATCCCAATAACTATCTCAAATGGTGTCTTCCTTGTACTCATATTCCCCGAATAATTATATGCAAACTCTTCTTATTCAAGAACTAAGTCCCAATTCCTAGTCTTCTCACCAACCAAACACCTCAACAAATTCCCCAATCTCCTATTTACTACCTCTCTATGTCCATATGTTTGTGGGTGAAACGTAGAACTAAACTTCAATTAAGTCTTCATCTTCCTCCAAAGTGTTTTCCAAAAGTAACCAACAAACTTAGTATCTCTGTCTAAAACTATGCTCTTTAGTAACCCATGTAATCTCACAACTTCTCTGAAAAATAAGTCAACGACATGTACCACATCTATAGTCTTCTTACAAGGTATGAAATGAGCCATCTTTGAAAATCTATCCACTACCAAAAATATAGAATCATTACCTCTTTTTGTCTTCGGTAATCCAAGTACAAAATCCATGCTAATGTCTTCCCAAGGTCTCTCTGGTATTGTCAAAGGCGTATACAATCCAATATTCTAACTTCTTCCCTTTGCAATTTGACAAAGTTTACAACTCTGAAAAAATATCCATATATTCTTATGAATCTGATGCCAAAAATAATTCTCACTCACCAAAGCCATTGTCTTATCAATACCAAAGTGTCCAGCTAATCCTCCACAATGCATTTCCTTAATCAAATTATCCCTCATAGAAATTCTGGCTATACACAGCTGAATTCCTCTGAATAACATACCTTCCTAAATGAAATAATCCAACCATTTGCTTCGGTTTGCAACAACTAGTTCTTTGCATTCTTTCCAAGGTTCCGCAAAATCAGGGTCATCCTCATACAAGGTCTCCAACTCATCAAATCCCATCACCTCAACTCTCATATCTGTCAGTAAATTCCTTCTTCTACTCAAATCATCAACATTTTTATTTGATTTACCACACCTATGCTTCAACAAAAAAATATAAATCTGCAAGAATTCAACCCATCTCATATGTCTATGATTCAGCTTACCTTGACTTTTCAAATATTGCAATGTTTGATGATCGGTATACAACACAAACTCCTTCGGCAATAGATAATATCTCCACTTCTTCAAAGCTTGAATTATGACATAGAATTCCTGATCATAAACTGAATATTTTCTCTTTGCATCATTCAACTTCTCACTGAAATAAGAAATCGGTCTACCTTCTTGAGTTAACACTGCTCCAATTGCATTTCCACTTGCATCATAGTCCACTTGAAATAGTTTATTGAAATCAGCTAAAGCTAACATATGTTGTCCAGTCACTTTTTGTTTCAACAATTCAAAACTCTTATTTTCTCCATGTGTCCACTTGAATCCTTTTCTATCACCTCTCATTGTCTCATTCACAGGACTACAAACCGAAATGAAATTCCTAATGAACTTTCGGTAAAAACTAGCCAATCCAAGAAATGATCTTACCTCTCCAACACTTTCAGGTATAGGCCAATCAACAATTTATTTAACCTTCTTAGGATCCATCTTCAATCCAACAAAAATATCACAAAACTTAAGTACACAAGTTCTTCCTTCTTGAAAGTACACTTATTGATATTAATCAATAACTTCTCTTCCCTTAATCTCTGCAACACTTGTCTCAGATGAATCAAATTATCTTCCTTATCCTTATTGAAAATCAGAATATCATCCAAATATACAATCACAAACTTACCCAAGAATTTCTTCAATACGTCATTCATCAATCTCATGAAAGAACTCGGTGCATTAGTCAGTCCAAAGTACATTACCAAACACTCATACAATCCTTCATTTGTCTTTAATGCAGTCTTGCACTCATCCCCTTCTCTGATTCTGATATGATGATACCTACTCTTCAAATCTATCTTTGTAAAATATCTGGCTTCACTCGAACAATCCATTATATCATCCATCCTAGGCAAATGAAACCTATACTTCGCTGTGATCCTATTAATGGCCCTATAATCAATACACATTCTCCATTCTCCATTCTTCTTAGGTGCTAATACTGTAGGCACTGCATAAGGACTCAAACTTTCTTTGATCAAACCTTTTCTTCAACAATTCTTGCACTTGTCTATTCAACTCTTCATTCTCCGCAGGTGTCATTCGATGTGTTGCTTTATTTGGCAAACTAACTCCAGGGATTAGATCCATACAATGACTGATATTTCTCACAGGTGGTAATGCATTAGGCACATTATATGAGATTATATCATCATACTTTGTCAACAATTATTTTACTTCCTTAGGTTCTTCTTCTTTTGGATTCAAAATCAGACTTCTTAGGAATCAAAGCATAACACATACTGCCACTTTTCAAAACATCCAAGAATTTCCTCCCTTCAACCAAACAAACTCTAACACTAGTACAATTCTCATTCTTAGGAGTCTCTATCAAAGGAAACAACACTTGTTTCATCCCATTTGCAACAATATTATACTTATTCTTTCTACCATCATGTAATGCTTGTTTATCATACTGCTATGGTCTACCTAACAAGATATGACACACGTCCATAGGCATAATATCACAAAGAACTTCATCATGATAAGATCCTATCTTTAATTTTACCAAACATTGTTCACTTACCAATACCTTATGATCATCCTTTATCCATGCAATCTGATAAGGCTTCAGATGCTTCAATCTCTGCAACTTCAACTTGTTCACCAACTCCTCAGAAGCTAAATTATCTAAATTACCAATGTCAATGATTACTTTGCAACATTTTCCTTCAACTTTGCATCTTGTCTTGAACAAACTCCTCCTTAGCAATATGTCTTGATCTGTCTCTTCATGACATAGGACTCTCCTTACCATTAGGGCTTCTCCATCTTCAAGTTGATTCAATGGTCCACTAGGTTCTTCTTTAACAAAAGCATTTCTGCCACTATTCTCAGTCCTCTTGTTTGAATTTCCTTGAGTACATTTAAAGGCTCGATGTCCTTCACCACCACATTTGAAACAAGTTCCTCTAAACACTATTTTTTCATCTCCCTTATAACTATTTGATCCACTACCTCTATGGAAATTTCTGTCATCCCTTCTACATGGACTCTCTTCTTAGAACTCTACCTTTCCCTTATTCTGATCTGAATAAGATCTTCCACCTACAACAAATGTTCTTCCTCTCTGAAATCTTCCACCTCTTCCTCTTTGTCTCTATTCGTGTCGTTTGCTCAAATTCTCCTCAACTTTTAGAGCATATTGGTAAGCTTCCTCCACACTTTGTAATTTAACCAAACTGATCTCATCTTGAATAGATGTCCTCAAACCATTCAAATATCTTGCAACCCTCTCAACATTATCATCTGGATGACCAGATCTGATATCCAACCTATAAAATTCTTCGGTATACTCGTTCACACTAAGATCCTTCTGTTTTAGGTTTTGCAATTTCCTAAACAAACTTACTTGGTATTCAGCGGGTAAGAACTTAGCCTTCAATTTGTTCACCATCCTATCCTATGATTTGATCCCTTCTTTGCCTCTTCTCCATCGATCAGTCTACAAATGGTCCCACCATAAAGATGCATGTCCTCTCAACTTTGTGCAAGCATATTTCACCTTTTTAACATCATCAGTACCCTCATAATCAAATTATTTATCCTTCTTTGTGATCCAATCAAGCAATTCATCTGAATCAACTTTCCATTATAATCAGGTGGATTAAAATGTGGTTTTGCATTAACCCTAGTTAGGGCTTTTATAAACCTATCATCTCCTTGTTCAAGTTCAGGTTCAGGTTGCACTTCGCCTCCTTCAGCTACTTCTTCATTTATTTCTTTCTCTTCATCACTTATATCTTCTATATGTCAACCTCTTCTTTGGGTCATTTCAACAACTTCTAATCTGGTTGCAATTTGTCTCAACATATCCAACACAATTGGATCTGCATCTCTCATGCTACCTCTAGCATTTCCTCTTCGAGCCATCCCATGTGAATCCTTCCAATTGCAGGCCAAGCACTCTCTCTGCCACCCCACAACAAATCAATTCAGGACTTCACAAGCTCAGGGACTAAGATCTGCTACAACAGATTTAGAAACTCGCTCTAATACCACTTGGTGTAGTCAATGATGGAGGGAACTCAAAGAGATTTGTCCAATCCTTGCAGTAAGAGTCATACAACGGAAACAACAAGGAACACATGAGAGATAGAAGATCAACTTTCGCATTATCAGAAAATAAATTACAATGGATCTGCAACATGTAGTCTTACATTCCAGGCATGCAAGCTTGATTACAGATTGAATTCTGAGAATATCTAGAATGCTAACCTTCGAGAGGTTATCTATCTAAGAACTACTAAACTAGAGATTTCCTACAATCTATATTGATTTAATATTAGATTTTTGAACTAAATTATGTTTTCGCATGAACATTTCAGATCACATTCTCTCTGATTGATGATGATGATCGATTCAAAAGTTAATACAGAACTAAATCAATCCAGATACCATCATCCTTGATTGGCCTTCTCTTTTCCCCAACACGATGGTGTTTGCACCAGTAACCAAGCATTCCCCAATTCGATCATTGCGAGGGTTCGGTTTCAGATTCTTCCAATTGTTAAAACCCTTGTGCCAACAATCTCTGCGATCAGACTCATTTCACGAATTCCAATTATTTCTCATATCCCTAGCCAATCTTATGCTCTTTCCAGCTAATACTTTTCTGCTCTTCCTCAACCATATTGAATCCAAAGTTATTTTCTTTTGTGCAGGGGTTTCGATCCATCAAAGCCATTCAGATTTTTGTTTTGTGCAGGGGAATCTATCCATTTTAATATTTCGATGTTTTATTACTGTAATCTGTTAAACAAAGATGAATGTCCACATCCAATGACTGTTCAAAAGTTGAAATTTATTGTCCACATTGGTGACTTTTTATGGTTTCAGATGTGACAGCACATTTGATTTTACTGAAATTTCTTGCAGGGGAAGGCAAGACCGTGTGAAATACGATGTGCGAATTGGGGAAAATAGGTCCATAAATACCTCTGAGAAATCTCCAGGTCTTCACAAGACAAGAAAAGATGTTGTGGCTCGCCAGATTGCCTTCGACTTCCAGACAAGGGCAGCAACTGGAACTGGTGAACACAGTCTTCCCGGTTGGCCAGATCGGTGTGTTTGAAAACATCTGCCTCGTACAAACCAGAGATGCTTTCGACACAGGCAGAGTACAGTGGCTCGCAAGGCCTGTTTCTGACAAACAATTTCTCTCTCTGGTAGTTCCCCAAACTGGAGGGCAAATTTCTGTAATCTCTATATCGCCCAATTCAGGTCAAGTGCTTGCTCTGGTGCGCAATTCCGAGAACCAGCAAAGCCTTTCGATGTATTCCCCTGGATTCAACGACTGGAAACCCTTGCCGCCCATGATTGTGTCGAGAAATCCGAATTCCTTTTCCAGCGCCATCATAGGCGATTTCCTCTACATCGCCGGCGGGTTTCCAACCAAGGGTTCCGGCTCGATGAAGTTCATGGAAGCCGAGAGGCTCGATCTGCGAAGCCACCAGTGGGAAAGGATCCCTGCAATGAATCAACCAAATGCTCTTCGCAAGGGTTTTGCCATGGACGGTTATTTCTTCGTCATACCCTCGTTTATCAGTCGTCGTCCCCTGTTTCGCGCCGCGGAGAGGTTCGATCCCGCGACGAACCGCTGGACTGTGATTCCTGAATTCCTGCCGCAGGATATCGAGCGTTTCACCGTTGCCGTTTTGAAAAATGAGCTCTACATGTTAAAATGGTCCAGTGCCGAACCCTCTGGAGGGCTTTTGAGGTACGATAAATCTACAGGTGACTGGATTTTTTTAGACAGGGTTCCCGATTTGAACAGTAAATTTTGTTCCAAGAAGCAGCTTTACCCCGTTGGGAATGAATTGTGGGTTGTAGACTGTCACCACTCTGAGTTATTGTGTGGATGTAATAAGGTCTTTTCTGAGAATTGTGCCTGGCAAGTATTTGAAGGGCCGTCATTCTGGCCTGCTAAGTTGGAGAACATCAATGACTTGGAGCCTCAGAAATTTGTTCATGCCTGCAAAGTTGGTGTTGTAGGAGAAATTCCTCTCTGGCGAACTATTCCGATCTTCTGTCTGTGATTACGATTATGGGTGCCATTGATTCACCATTGTTTTAGCTCCAGGTTACTGTTTTTTCTCTTCCTTTTGTCCATATTGTTTAGTTGGAGATTACCTTCTCCTTATTAATTTTCTAAGTCCAGTGGGTGAGAGAGAAATTAATGTTATTGTCTGCTTATGTAAAGATAAAATAAGAACTGCATAACAGCTTTAGTTTGCTCTGGCAAACATCAGATTCAAGACCTTATTTCCACTTCTTTGGGCAAAACATAACTCTGTAGGTACAGAATTTGATAATTGATGAATAGAGTTATTGCTGCAGTAAATTTAGTAAGTATTTGCATAAATTCTTCAGTTAAATATTTCTGTCTACTTTATATGCGTTGAATTAAATCTGATGAGATGCATTAGAATTGTTTACTAGTTGTTACTTATCCTCTCTTCCAAGACCAACATACATTCCCCTGACTGTTATCAATGGTTGATATAAAGCGGCTCACATTTTCTTTGAGCTTTGTAGGTTTAGTAGCCAAAGGTTTACTACTAAAAAAATTCTTATTTTCTGGGCAAAGTGGATGTTATAACAATTTTAATATCAATTGTTTCTGGATTTGATTATGTAAGTTTTTTTATTGCCAATATTTCAGATCAAATTCCATGATCTATGATCAGGGTAGATAGCTAGAGAAGAGAAATGCTGATGATGGATCATAGAGTTTGATCCGAAACGTTGGCAATAAAAAAACTTACATAGTCAAATCCAGAAGCAATTAATATTAACATGATGGACTGTGAAAACTTCATGAATGTTACAACAATTTTGTTTGAAGTTAATGTGTCCAACACAGGGAGGTTCTCAAGTGTCTAACTCATTACAGAAGCATTGAGGGTACACTCCAGTAGACTTTCATTCTGTTCGTCTTTGATGTTTTCAATGCACTCAATTTCTTATTTCTTCATTAATGGTGGGCAACTCTATTCGAGAAACATTGTAAAAGAAAGTAAAAGATATGTGGAATTTTGATAGAGATGCAATAATATTGAGTGAAAATAAGTAAATATTTCATTCTTTTCCTCTATTCATTTTTATTCTAATTGTACTCATTCATTCTAATGATGGATCATAGAGGGTAATCTGAAACTTTGATGCAAAAAAATTGATAACTAATCCTATGGGATAAACGGGATATTTTACTTATTAGTTATCTTTAGTAGTTTATTTTTTTTAATCTTTTTGGTAGTTTTCTTCCAACTGTCTCAACAGTTCGGATTGTAATATATTTTCCAGTTTTTCAATTCTATTTGAATGTCTGTGTGTGCATTTTTAATATATTATTTTTGGGCCTGTTACAGTGGTATCAGAGCCAAATTGCAGAACCTGTAGAAAAAAACTACAGGCTCTTGAGTTTTGATTTCGATTGTGAAGTAAATGATTTTCTTCCGTATAGTATAGAATTCAAAAATAGATTTTAGATTGAACAATATATTCCAATGCATTC